>JAXMNL010000156.1:23971-36998 GCA_035128595.1 Eptatretus atami | reverse complement strand
CCCCCCGCCCTTATATTCGCCATCGGTATCCGTCCGATGTCCCTGGGCCTCGATTATTCCCTGATATTGTTCAGAAGCAAACACCGAGTTTTAAAGAAGGCATTCCAGCATTCTGCAGAGCCGCCATTATTCTAATGCAGTCCAAGAGAGCTAAAGCTGTTCCGGCCAGTCCTTCAGTGGCAGCTGTTACATTCAGCCCTTAACACGACGTATAAACATGAACAACACAAAAGTAACGAAGATGAATATGAAATGTGCTCGGAAGGTTCTCCGAAAATCGACACTGAATGATCCCCATCACCCAAACACAATCTCGCAGTCAAATCCAGGCAAACGGAACCACGTTCCTCATCTTGCCTGAAGCCATCAAATTGGTTGTAATTAATCTGATGATGTGACCAATCCACCCAATGTTTTTAGTTGAAACTTACCTGGTTGTGAATGGCTGAAGAACGAGTTTTCATTTCCTGGGTAATTGGGATAAATGGTTGCCTCATCGCTTGGCTATGTCGGGCGGGTCACTCATCGAGGTGTGGTTTCTGTATTGGGACCATGGTCTTCCCTTCAAGGACGTGGCTTGACCTCTGACGCTCCCCATTGGAAGTATCGATATCTTTCATGTGGACAATAAGCTTGCCCTGTGATTCGTTGTCATCCAAACAATGAGTACAAAACCAATAAAAGAAAACACGTGTGAAGAGTCACGGCACCAGGAATATAATTTTCTAAATCTCTCCCCGTGTGCCATTCCCTTCAAACCAGTGACACCCATTCCAAACTGCTCACTGGAAGGACAGCCCATGGAGGGCAAGGATGTGCAGATGAAATGTTTGTCAGAGTTGGTACTGGAGAATTCATACTCCTGGAACCGACTGAAGCCCGAGCCAGAATACCGAAGCAAAGCGCACAAGGTACTGGAGGTAGGGTGGGGGAAGAGGGGGGGGGAGTGGTGTGATTGAACAAGGGATATGTCAGAGTTTGCTCTCATTTTTGAGACATCTGGCGGCCGACAACAGCTGAGAAACGACAAGACAGTTTTTTTTGGGACACTTATGATTGAGGAGAGTTGTTTGGAAGGTAAGGTTCTGTATAATCTACAAGAGTGAGAACGAGAGGTGAGGAGCACAGGGAGGTCGCATTGCCGAGAGAGGAACTTTTAAGGTGACAGTTGGAAGTGTAAGATGAACAAGGAGAGCTGACGAAGACGTGAGTTCTTGATGTAAGTGAAGCTTTCGCAGCCGGAGCTGTGGTTAGGGCTATCAAAACTCGGAGCTTGACCTATACCGGGGGAGAACACAAGGAGTCGGGGACGACCTTGGGAGGAAGAAGATTCTGTTAAAGAGATAGTCTGGTTTATCGGCAGTGGCCTGGGTGAGGAGATCTATCGGGTTGGAGAACCGGGGAGAGACACAAGGAGTCGGGACGTCCTGTGGAGGAAGGATTCTGTTAAAGATGATGTCTGGTTTATCGGCAGCGGCCTGGATTGAGAGATCTATCGGTTGGAAGAACCCGGGAGAGACACCAAGGAGTCGGTGGACGTCCTGTGGGCAGGAGTTCTGTTAAACAGATGATGTGTGGTTTATTGGCAGCGGCCTGGATGAGGATCTATTCGGTTGGAAGTACCGGGGAGAGACACCAAGGAGTCTGGGGACGTCCTGTGGGAGGAAGGATTCTGTTAACAGATGATGGTCTGGTTATCGGCAGCGGCCTGGATTGAGAGATCTATCGGGTTGGGGAGACCGGGGAGAGACCAAGAGTGGGGGACGTCTGTGGGAGGAAGGATCTGTTATACAGATGATGTCTGGTTTATTGCAGCGGCCTGGATTAGAGATCTATCGGGTTTGAGAACCGGGGAGAGCCCAAAGGAGTCGGGACGTCCTGTGGGAGGAAGGATTCTGTAAACAGATGATGTCTGGTTTATCGGCAGTGGCCTGATTGAGATCTATAGGGTGAGGAAACTGGGAGAGGACACCAAGGAGTCGGGGGACGTCCTGTGGGATGGGAGGATTCTGTTTAAACAGATGAATGTGTGGTTTATCGGCAGCGGCCTGGGTTAGAGATCTATCGGGTTGGAGAACCGGGTGAGACACCAAGGAGTCAGGGGACGTCTGTGGGAGGAAGGATTTGTAAACAGATGATGTCTGGTTTATCGCATGGCCTGGTTTGAGAGATCTATGGTTGGAGAACGGGGAGAGACACCAATAGTCGGGGAGTGTGCCTGGTTGTGTTGGGTGTGGGACGCCTGCCTGTGGAGGTAAGGATTCTGTTAAACAGATTGATGTGTGGTTTATCGGACAGCGGCCTGGATTGATACTCTTCGGTGGAGAACCGGGGAGAGACACCAAGGAGTGGTGGACGTCCTGTGGGAGGAGGGGATTCTGTTAAACAAATATGTCTGGTTTATCGCAGCTGGCCTGATGAAGAGATCTATCGGGTTGGGAGAATCGGGGAAGAGACACCAAAAGATGTCGGGGAGTCGCTGTGGGAGGAAGTGATTCTGTTAAACAGATGATGTGTGGTTTTATCGGCAGGCCTGGATTGAGAGATCTATCGGTTGTGAGAACCGGAGGACACCAAGGAGTCGGGGAGTCCTGTGGGGGAGGATCTCGTTAAACAGATGATGTCTGGTTTATCGGCAGTCGGCCTGGATTGGGTCTATCGGGTTGGAGAACCGGGGGAGACCAAAGAGTCGGGGTCGTCCTGTGGAGGAAGGATTCTGTTAAACAGATGATGTCTGGTTTATTCGGCTAGTGGCCTGGATTGAGAGGATCTATTAGGTTGAGAACCGGGGAGAGACACCAAGGAGTCGGGACGTTCTGTGGAGGAAGGATTCTGTAAACAGTGATGTCTGGTTTATCGGCATGGGCCTGGTATTTTGAGAATCTATCGGGTTGGAGACCGCGGGAGAGACACAAGGAGTTGGGGACGGCCCTGTGGGGAGGAAGGATTCTGCTTTAACAGCGATGATGTCGGCGTGTTACGGCGGGCCTGGTTGGATGATCCTATCGGATTGGGTAACTGGGGAGTATGACCCTCGAAGGAGTCGGGGGACGTCTGTGGAGGAAGGATTCTGTTAAACAGATGTATGTCTGGTTTATCGGCAGTGGCCTGGATTGAGAGATCTCTGGGTTGGAGAACTGGGAGAGACACAAGAGTGGGACGTCCTGGGAGGAAGGATTCCGTTAAACAGATGATGTGTGGCTTTATCGTGGGCAGCGCTGAGTTGTAAATCTATGGTTTTGGTAGAACACAGCGGGAGAACCTATCTTTCCCGAAGAGATGAATATGAAATGTGCTCGTAAGGTTCTCCGAAAATCGACACTGAATGATCCCCATCACCCAAACATAATCTCGCAGTCAAATCCAGGCAAACGAAACCACGTTCCTCATGCTTAATTTAATCTGATGATGTGACCAATCCACCCAATGTTTTAGTTGAAACTTACCTGGTTGTTGTGAATGGCTGAAGAACTAGTTTTCCATTTCCTGGTAATGGGATAAATGGTTGCCTTCATCGCTTGGCTATGTCGGGCGGGTCCATCATGGAGGTGGTTTCTGTATTGGGCCATGGTCTTCCTTCAAGGACGTGGCTTACCTCTGACGCTCCCATTGGAAGTATGATATCGTTTCATTGTGACAATAGCTTGCCCTGTGATTCGTTGTCATCCAAACAATGAGTACAAACCAATAAAAGAAAACACGTGTGAGGAGTCACGGCACCCAGGAATATAATTTCTAATCTCTCCCCGTGTCACCATTTCCCTTCAAACCAGTGACACCCATTCCAAACTGCTCACTGGAAGGACAGCCCATGGAGGGCAAGGATGTGCAGATGAAATGTTTGTCCGAGGTTAGAACTGGAGAAATCTCATACTCCTGGACCCGACTGAAGCCCGAGCCGAGAATCGAAGCAAAGCGACAAGTACTTGTAGTAGGGTGGGGGAAGAGGGGGGGGGGTGGATGTGATGAACAAGGCATAATGTGCACGATGTGATGAACAAGGATATGTCAGAGTTTGCTCTCATCTTGAGAAACATCTGGGCAGACAAGACAGTTTTTTTTGGATACATGATTGAGGAGATAGTTGGGATGAGTGGATAAGAATTTGTCTATGTTGTCTGAAAGAGAGAGAGATGAGATGGTGAGATGGAGTTGTACTGTTAGGAGGGGCATGCACCAGAGACAGACTAACAAGAGCCATCAGGTTTTTGAGGAGGTGACAAGTTTGGAAGTTAATTCTTACAACACACAGAGATGAACAAGAGGTGGAGCAGAGGGGAGGTCGCAGCCAGAGGAGCTTTTGGGGTTGGGAGGTGTAGATCAGTACAAGGAGAGTGAGAAAGGAGTTCTTGATGTAAAGTGCAACTCACACCGCGAGCGTGGTTTCAGTGCCTAGTCAAACTCGAGTGACAATAACTGGGAGAGACACCATAAGGAGTCGGGGACGACCTAATTGGGGAAGGATCTGTTAAACAGATGATGTCTGGTTTATCGGCAATGGCCTGGATTGAGAGATCTATCAGTTTGGAGAACCGGGGAGAGACACCAAGGAGTCGGGGACGTCTTGTGGGAGGAAGGATTCTGTTAAACAGATGATGTCTGGTTTAAGAGTCGGGACGTCTGTGAGTGAAGGATTCTGTTAAACAGATGAGTTGTTTATCATGGCAGCGGCCTGGATTGGAGATCTATCGTGAGAACCGGGAAGAACACCAAGGAGTCGGGACGTCCTGTGGAGGAAGGATTCTGTTAAACAGATATGTCTGGTTTATCGCAGCGGCCTGATTGAGAGATCTATGCGTTCTGAGAACCGGGAGAGACACCAAGAGTCGGGACGTCCTGTGGAGAAGGATTCTTTAAACAAGATGATGTCTGTTTATCCACGCTGGATTGAGAATCTATCAGGTTGGGGAAACCGGGGACACCAGGAGTCGGACGTCCTTGTGGAGAAGGATTCTGTTAAACAATGATGTCTGGTTTATCGGCAGTGGCCGGATTGAGAATCTATCAGGGTTGGAGAACGGGAGAGACCAAGGAGTGGACGTCCTGTGGAGGAGGATTCTGTTAAACAGATGTATGTCTGGTTTATCGGCAGCGCCTGGATAGAGAATCTATCGAGTTGGAGAACGGGAGAGACACCAAGGAGTCGGACGTCCTGTGGGGAGAATTCTGTTAAACAGATGATGTCTGTTTATCGCACGGCCTGGATAGAGATCTATCGGTTGAAAAACTGGGAGACACCAAGGAATCTGGACGTCCTGTTGGAGGAAGGATTCTGTTAAACAGATGATGCTGGTTTATCAGTGGCCTGGATTGAGAGATCTATCGGGTTGGAGAACCGGGAGAGACACAAGGAATCGGGGACGTCCTGTGGGAGAAGCTTCTGTAAAAAATGATGTGTGGTTTATCGGCAGCGGCCTGGATTGAGAGATCTATCTGGTTGGAGAAACGGGGAGAGACACCAAGGAGTCGGGGACCTCTTGTGGGAGGAAGGATTCTGTTAAACAGATGATGTCTGGTTTATCGGCAATGGCCTGGAATGAGAGATCTATCAGGTTGGAGAACTGGGGAGAGACACCAAGGAGAAGAACCGGGGAGAGACACCAAGAGTCGGGGACGTCCTGTGGGAGAAGGATTCTGTTAAACAGAAACAGATGATGTCTGGTTTATCGGCAGTGGCCTGGATTGAGAGATCTATCAGTTTGGAGAACCGGGGAGTGACACCAAGGAGTCGGGGACGTTCTGTGCGAGGAAGGATTCTGTGAAACAGATGATGTCTGGTTTATCGGCAGTGGCCTGGATTGAGAGATCTATCAGTTTGGAGAACCGGGGAGTTTGAAGAAAGACGACCAAGGAGTCGGGACGTCCTGTGGGAGGAAGGATTCTGTTAAACAGATGATGTCTGGTTTATCGGCAGCGGCCTGGATTGAGAGATCTATCGGGTTGGAGAACCGGGAGAGACACCAAGGAGTCGGGGACGTCCTGTGGAGGAAGGATTCTGTTAAACAGATGATGTGTGGTTTATCGGCAGGGGCCTGGATTGAGAGATCTATCGGTTGAGAACGGGGAGAGAACCAAGGAGGTCGGTGGAGTGCGTCCGTGGGAGGAGAGAGATTCTGTTAAACAGATGATGTGTGTTTATCGCAGCGGCCTGGATTGAGAGATCTATCGGTTGGAGAACCGGGGAGAGAACACCAAGGAGTCGGGACGTCCTGTGGGAGGAAGGATTCTGTTAAACAGATGATGTTGGTTTATCGCAGGGCCTGGATTGAGAGATCTATAGGTTGGAGAACCGGGGAGAGACACCAAGGAGTCGGGGACGTCCTGTGGGAGGAAGGATTCTGTTAAACAGATGATGCTGGTTTATCGCAGCGGCCTGGATTGAGAGATCTATCGGGTTGGAGAACCGGGGAGAGACACCAAGGAGTTCGGGACGTCCTGTGGGAGGAAGGATTCTGGTAAACGAGTGATGTCTGGTTTATCGGCAGTGGCTGGATGAGAGATCTATCAGGTTGAAGAACGGAGAGAACCAAGGAAGTGGGACGTCGTGGGAGGAAGGATTCTGTTAAACAGATGAGTGTGGTTTATCGGCAGCGGCGCTGGATTGAGAGATCTATCGGGTTGGAGAACCGGGGAGAGACACCAAGGAGTCGGGGACGTCCTGTGGGAGGAAGGATTCTGTTAAACAGATGATGTGTCGTTTTATCGGCAGCGGGACGGAGACAGGCAAGAACGCTGGGGAGGGAGTTGAGAGATCTAGTCGAAGGTTGGAGAACCGGGGAAGGACACCAAGGAGTCGGGGACGTCCTGTGAGGAAGGTTCTGTTAAACAGATGAGTGCTGGGTTTATCGGAGCGGCCTGGATTGAGAGATCATACGGTTGAGAACCGTGGAGAGACACCAAGGAGTCGGGGACGTCCTGTGGAGGAAGGATTCTGTTAAACAGATGAGTTGTGTGTTTATGGCGCAGCGGCCTGGATTGAGAGATTCTATCGGGTTGGAAGAACCGGGGAGAGACACCAAGATCGGGGACGCTACCTGTGGGAGAAAGGATTCTGTTAAACAGATGATGTCTGGTTTTCGAGCAGCGGCCTGGATTGAAGATCTATCGGTTGGAGAACCGGGGAGAGACACCAAGGAGTCGGGGACGTCCTGTGGGAGGAAGGATTCTGTTAACAACAGATGTCGTGTTTATGGAGTGGCATGGCCTGGATTGAAGAGATCTATCGGGTTGGAGAACCGGGGAGAGACACCAAGGAGTGGGACGTCCTGTGGGAGAAGGATTCTGTTAAACAGATGATTTCTGGTTTATCTGCGGCAGCGGCCTGGATTGAGAGACTCTATGGGTTGGAGAACGGGGAGAGATACCAAGAGTCTGGGGACTCCTGTGGAGGAAGGATTCTGTTAAACAGATGATGTCTGGTTTATCGCAGCGGCCTGGATTGAGAGATCATCAGGTTGAAGAACCGGGGAGAGACACCAAGGAGTCGGGGACGTCCTGTGGGAGGAAGGATTCTGTTAAACAGATGATGTGTCTGGTTTATCGGCAGTGGCCTGGATGAGAGATCTATCGGGTTGGAGAACCGGGGAGCGGACACAAGGTTCGTGGGACGTCCTGGGGAGGAAGGATCTCTGTTAACATGATAGTCTGGTTATCGGCAGCGGCCTGGATGAGAGATCTATCGGTTGCGAGACACCGTGCGAGAGTACACCACAGGAGGTCGGCGGGGTACGGTGCCCCCTCTTGTGGGAGGAAGGATTCTGTTAAACAGATGATGTGTGGTTTATCGGCATGGCGGCGGATGAGAGATCTATCGGTGTGGAACGCGGGAGAGACACCAAGGAGTCTGGGGACGTCCTGTGGAGGAAGGATTCTGTAAACAGATGATGTGGTTTTATCGGCAGCGGCCTGGATGAGAGATCTATCGGGTTGGGAGACCGAGAGAACACCAAGGATCGCTTGGGAACGTCCTGTGGAGGAAGGATCTGTACAGATGATGTTGGTTTTATTGGCAGTGGCCCGGATGAGAGATTCATAAGGTTGGGAGCACGTCGGGGAGAGACACCAAGAGTCGGGGGATCCTGTAGAGGATTCTGTTAAAAGATGATGTTGGTTTATCCGCAGCAGTGCCTTGGTATTGAGAGACTCATACGTCAGGGGCTGGCAGAACTCGGGGAAGACACTCAACGAAAAGTCGGGGACGATCCTAAGTGGGCGGAAACGAAGGATTTTGTTAAACAGATGATGTCTGGTTTATCGCAAGCGGCCTGATTGAGAGATCTTACGGGTTGGGGAAACCGGAGGGAGACAACCAACAAGATGTCCGGAGACGTCCTGTGGAGGAAGGAATTCTGTTAAAACGGTAATGATGTCTAGTTTATCGCGAGCGCGGCTGTTGAGCGATCTATCGGTTGAAGAGACCTGGGAGAGGACACCAAGGCAGTCGGGGGCCCGGGGCACCCGGGGGCACGTCCGTGTGAAGACGGAAGATTCTGTTGAACAGATGATGTCTGTTAGTCGGCCAGTGGCCGGATTGAGAGATCTATCGGTTGGAAGACCGGGAGAGACACCAAGAGTGGGACGTCCCCTGTGGGAGGAAATTCTGTTAAAAGATGATGTTTGGTTTATCGGCAGCTGCCTGGATTGAGAGAATCTATACGGGGTGTTTAAAAACTGGGGAGAGACACCAAGGAGATCGGGGACGTCCTGTGGGAGGGAGGATTCTGTTAAACAGATGATCGGATGTGGTGTTTTCTCGGCAGCTTGCCTGGGGAGATTCGTAGAGAGTTTAGGGTTGGCACAAGCCCTGGGGGACGAACTAGTCTTTAGTGAAACGTACCGTGTCGGGGAGGGAGGTTCTGTTAAAACAATGATGTGTGGTTTTGGCAGCGGCCCTGGATGAGAGATCTATCGGGTGGAGAACCTGGGGAGACACCAAGGAGATCTGGGGACGTCCTGTGGAGGAGGATTCTGTTAAACAGATGATGTCTCTGGTTGTAGTTGCAGGCCTAGATCATGAGATCTATAAGGTTGGAAACGGGGAGAGACACAAGAGATACCATGGGGAAACTGGTGTGGAGCACAGGATCCTGTTAAACGATGTCATGTGCTGGTTTATCGGCAGGGGCCTGGATTGAGAGATCTATCGGAGTTGAGAGAAACGGGAGACACCAGAGAGTCGGGGACGTCCTGTGGGGAGGAAGGTTCTGTTAAACAGATGATGTTGGTTTATCGGCAGCGGCCTGGATTGAGAGATCTATCAGGTTGAAGAAGCGGGAGAGAGACACCCAGGAGTCGGAGCGTTCCTGTGGGAGGAAGAGTTGATGTTAAACAGATGATGTGTGGATTTATCGGCAGCGGCCTTGAAATTATGAGAATCTATCGGGTTGGAGAACGGGAGAGACGACATAAGGAGTTGGACGTCCTGTGGGAGGAGAGGATTCTGTTAAACACATGATGTTGGTTTTATCGGCAGTTCCTGGATTGAGAGATCATCGGGTTGAGAGAACCGGGGAGAGACACCAAGGAGTCGGGGACTGCCTGTGGAGGAAGGATTCTGTTAAACAGAATGATGTGTGGTTATCAGGAGTGGCCTGGATTGAGAGATCTACGGGTTGGAGAACCGGAGGAGAGAGCACCAAGGAGTCGGGGACGTCCTTGGAGGAAGATTCTGTTAAACAAATGATGTGTGTTATCTGGCAGTGGCCTGGATTGAAGAGATCTATGGTTGGAGAACGGGGAGAGACACCAAGAGAGGTCAGTTGGGGACGTCCTGTAGGGAAGGATTCTGTTAAACAGATGATATGTGTCTATATCCAGTTCGTGCCTGGATTGAGGAGACCTACTGGTGAGGTGGAGAAACGGGAGAGACACCAAGAGAGTCGGGACGCTCCTGTGGGAGGAAGGATTCTGTTTAAACAGATGATGTTCTGTGGTTTATCGCAGTGGCCTGGGATTGAGAGATCTATTAGGTATGAAGAACCTGGGGAGAACACCAAGTCGAGGCAGGATAATGTGGGGGGACCTGGGAGGATGGATTCTGTTTAAACAGATGATGTGTGGTTATCGATTCGGCACGGCCTGGATTGAGAGATCTATCGGGTTTGGAGACGGAACCGGAGGAGAGACACAAGGAGTTGTTTCGACGTATCTCTGTGGCAGGAAGGATTCTGTTAAACAGATGAGTGTGTTGTTTATTCGGCAGTGGCCTGGATTGAGAGATCTATCGGGTTGGAGAAGCAGGGGAGAGGACACCAAGGAGTCGGGACGTCCTGTGGGAGGAAAGATTCTGTTAAACAGATGAATGTCGTGGTTTATCGGCAGCGGCCTGGATTGAGAGATCTATCGGGTTGGGAGAAACCGAGGAGAAGAGACACCAAAGTCACCAAGACGTAGTCGGACGTCCTTGATGGCACGGACAGTCTAACAGGATGATTCTGTTAATCAGATGTGTGCGGTTATATCGGCAGTGGCCTGCGGATTGAGAGATCTATCGGTTGGAGACCTGGGAGAGAGACACCAAGGAGTCCGGGGACGGGCCTGGTGGGAGGGAAGGATTCTGTTAACACCAGATGTGCCCATGAAAATCGTTGGTTTATCGGCAGCGGCCGGATGAAATCTACTTTAGATCGGGGGGAGACCTGAAACAGGACGGGGGGGGACGTACCTTGTCGGGAGGAAGGATTATCTGTTAACAGATGATTGTCTGGTTTATCTGGCAGCGGCCTGGATTGAGAGATCTATCGGGTTGAGAACCGGGGGAGACACAACAGATGGTCGGGACGTCCTGTGGAGAGAAGGATTCTGTTAAACAGATGATGTCTGTTTATCGGCAGCGGCCTGATGGAGAGATCTATCGGGTTGGGGAACCGGGGAGAGACACCAAGAGAGTGGGGACGTCCTGTGGAGGAAGGATTCTGTTAAACAGAGTGATTCTGGTTTATCGGCAGCGGCCTGGATTGAGAGATCTATCGGATTGGGAGAACCGGGGGGGAGAGGACACCAAGGAGTTGGGACGTCCTGTGGGAGGAAGGAATTCTGTTAAACAGTGATGTCTGGTTTATCGGCAGTGCCTGGATTGAAGATCTATCAGGTTGGAGAACGGGAGAGACACCAAGGAGTCGGGGAAGTCCTGTGGAGGAAGGATTCTGTTAAACAGATGATGTCTGGTTTATCGGCAGCGGCCTGGATTGAGAGATCTATCGGGTTGGAGAACCGGGGAGAGACACCAAGGAGTCGGGGACGTCCTGTGGGGAGAGGATTCTGTTAAACAGATGATGTCTGGTTTATCGGCAGCGGCCTGGATTGAGAGATCTATCGGGTTGGAGAACCGGGGAGAGACACCAGAGTCGGGGACGTTGTGGGAGGAAGGATTCTGTTAAACAGATGATGTCTGGTTTATCGGCAGCGGCCTGGATTGAGAGATCTATCGGTTGGAAACCGGGGAGAGACACCAAGGAGTCGGGACGTCCCTGGGAGGAAGGATTCTGTTAAACAGATGATGTGTGTTTATCGCAGCGGCCTGGATTAGAGATCTATCGGGTTGGAGAACCGGGGAGAGACACCAAGGAGTGGGACGTCCTGTGGGAGGAAGGATTCTGTTAAACAGATGATGTGTGGTTATCGGCAGCGCCTGGATTGAGAGATCTATCGGGTTGGAGAACCGGGGAGAGACACCAAGGAGTGGGACGTCTTGGGAGGAAGGATTCTGTTAAACAGATGATGTGTGTTATCGGCAGCGGCCTGGAGATGAGATCTATCGGTTGGAGAACCGGGGAGAGACACCAAGGAGTCGGACGTCCTGTGGGAGGAAGGATTCTGTTAAACAGATGATGTGCTGGTTTATCGGCAGGCCTGGATTGAGAGATCTATCAGGTTGGGAAACGGGGAGAGACACCAAGGAGTCGGGGACGTCCTGTGGGAGGAAGGATTCTGTTAAACAGATGATGTGTGGTTTATCGGCAGCTGGCCTGGATTGAGAGATCTATCGGGTTGGAGAACGGGGAGAGACACCAAGGAGTCGGGGCGTCTCTGGGAGGAAGGATTCTGTTAAACAGATGATGTCTGGTTTATCGGCAGCGGCCTGGATTGAGAGATCTATCGGTTGGAGAACCGGGGAGGGAGAGACACCAAAGAGATCGGGACGTCCGGGAGGAAGGATTCTGTTAAACAGATGATGCTGGTTTATCGGCAGCGGCCTGGATTGAGAGATCTATCAGGGTTGAAAACCGGGAGAGACACCAAGGAGTCGGGGACGTCCTGTGGGAGAAGGATTCTGTTAAACAGATGATGTCTGGTTTATCGGCAGTGGCCTGGATTGAGAGATCTATCGGTTGGAAACCGGGGAGAGACACCAAGGAGTTGGGACGTCCTGTGGGAGGAAGGATTCTGTTAAACAGATGATGTCTGGTTTATCGGCAGCGGCCTGGATTGAGAGATCTATCGGGTTGGAGAACCGGGAGAGACACCAAGGAGTCGGGGACGTCCTGTGGGAGGAAGGATTCTGTTAAACAGATGATGTGTTGGTTTATCGGCAGTGGCCTGGATGAGAGATCTATGCGGTTGGAGAACCGGGGAGAGACACCAAGGAGTCGGGGACGTCCTGTGGGAGGAAGGATTCTGTTAAACAGATGATGTGTGTTTATCGGCAGCGGCCTGGATTGAGAGATCATCGGGTTGGAGAACCGGGGAGAGACACAAGGAGTCGGGGACGTCCTGTGGGAGAAGGATTCTGTTAAACAGATGATGTCTGGTTTATCGGCAGCGGCCTGGATTGAGAGATCTATCAGTTGGAGAACGGGGAGAGACACCAAGGAGTCGGGACGTCCTGTGGGAGGAGGATTCTGTTAAACAGATGATGGTGGTTTATCGGCAGCGGCCTGGATTGAGAGATCTATCGGGTTGGAGAACCGGGGAGAGACACCAAGGAGTTGGGACGTCCTGTGGGAGAAGGATCTGTTTAAACAGATGATGTCTGTAATCGGGGCACGTAGCACTGGAATTTCGATCTCTCTCGTCGTTTTTTTTGTGT
>JAXMNL010000156.1:12299-23946 GCA_035128595.1 Eptatretus atami | reverse complement strand
TGTCATGATTGAAAGACATGTTACAAGTGGTTTGACCAGCTTGTGATTTTGTCAGATATCTGAAGAGAGGGGAGAGGCTGCACCTGACTGTAGGGTGAGGGATGTCAGGCAGATGGTGAGTCGTCAACAAATAGATAAAGAGGATTTTCCAAGAGTCAGAGAGATCGTTAATGAAGATCAGAAATAGGACTGGGCCCAGAACTCTGCCTTGGGCTCCAGCTTGACAGGAGAGGAAGGAAAGGATTGAATTGAGAGCCGTACGTTGCTACGAGAGTAGAGGGAAGTCAATCCATCCATGTGTGGAGTCCCTTGGATGCCAATAGGCAGAGAGTTGGAGAGTAGCAGGATGCCAGACTGAATCAAAAGCACGAGATATGTCCAGAGAGACGGCCCTGATCTGATGTCTGGACATTGAGGGCCTCCATCCATTGTTGGGAGAGTAGAAGCAGCATGTCCGAGGTAGAGTGACCTGGTCCGAATCCGAATTGGTCATCTGAGATGTTGGAGAAAAGGAAGGATTTCATATCAACTGTGATGATGGATATCTCAAAGTTGTGGACGGATTCGGACGAAGTTGGGGGGCAGTTGGGATGTGTGACAACGCCGAATTGATTCGATTTTGGATGAGGTCCGGATCTACATCCGGCCTATCAGTTGGATACAAAACGTAAACTGTTCAGCCTTCCGGAGGTAATGCGCTCCAGCAAGTGCGTTCGTTCGTTCATGCTGTTTCTTCATTTGACATTGTATCGGATTCTTTGTGATGCTCGTTGTTTTGTGCAACAGCCTACGGTTGCCTTGGATACACATGTCCACCAGAACCAACAAATTGATGAGAACTGATGGGACAACAGCCGGACTGGGATGCAGTTACTAACAACACCTGGAGGCACCACCGGGATATGGATGACAATGTATCAAAGCCGGTAAACCAACATGTCACACGATTCCTTTGGATATATGAATTAAATCGATATTAAATGCTGGACTTCACCCGCTCATATTTTTTGGGATATCACTGGACTTGATTTTGTTCATTCCGTTTGTAACTTGAGTTTGTTGAATTTTTTTTCATGGAAGAACTGAAACACTTAGTCCATGTGTTGTGGTCAGCTCGCACTAGTTGGTGGACGTTAAAGCCCTACGTCTTTGTCGCAGACCGAGACCGTTATCGCCAACAACCGAGAACAAATTCCCAATTCCTGCTACCTACAGGGGCACTGCATCAGTCACACAGCAATGATGCTTCCAGTGGGATGAATTCAGAATTAAATCTTCGTATAATATTTATTCGATAACAGAGTACATTGTTGTTAAATTTCAACCTCGTGGGGTTGATTGTTTGTGGAGATATCCGAGCTGTGTGGTTGGAGGCTTTGGAAGCAGGCCGCCAGCTCGGCTTCTTGTTATCCTGTTCCTTGATTCCAGTTGCCATTGTTTTTGCTTTTGCTGCCCGATGCTCCGACCATCGTCCTCGGAGTTTATTGTCCACCTCTCTCTCATCTCTCTCTCTCTCTCTCTCTCTCTCTCTCTCTCTCTCTCTCTCTCTCTCTCTCTCTCTCTCTCAGCTCTCACCGCCATAAGCTCTCACTTTTCTAACTCAGACTCACTGGCTCAGCAGGACTCAACCAGATGTCCGTTCTGTATTCTCCACGGGACTGGACATAACTATTTCCGTGTGCCCCTCGGCCTTATTACAGTGACTGTGTGTAACTGCACGCTCGTGGCTCTGCAGCTTCTTGTAGCTTCGTGGTTTCCAAGGTTCTGAGCACCTTGAGCGGTCCATGAGACTGCAATGACTCGAACCTTACGCACGTCTCAAGGCCCGTTTTCTCACCTTCCTTGGAGGTGGGGGTTGAGGTGATTGTCTGACTTGTGGAGCCGGTAAATGATTTGTAAAGCAAAACAAAGACAGATTACGAAGGAGGTGATTTTAAGGATTAACACATTACGGGAAGGGAGGGGTCACGTTTATCGGCTTGAACACACTGTGACACACGTGTCCTAATTGTCCTAACATTTACGCAGAACCACCACTTATGCTCACATTTATTCATGACATAACGTTATCTTACTCCCGTTACCCCCTTGTGGCCGTTCCGGGTAATAATATCCACAGCTGTTTCTTGTCATCTTTTGAGTTTCAATGAAACGATTGTCTCCCTGTGACGAACACCCAGATACCAAACACATCCAAGAACCCAGAATCACTGCTCACCCACACTCCCTGTGGAAGGCAACTTCCACATCCTCTTCAATCCGGATCATCAAGACAGCTGTTCTCACCATCTCAGATCGTCCCCAATCCAAAAGCATAATCTTTTGGCCCTGTAAAGCCACCCTCCATCCCAAGCAACCTCCTTCCAAATTTCCAGTTCTTCCTTCCCGAGAGTTTGCTTCTCACCCATATGTCCACCCCTACCTCTCATCCTATCCACTCCCTTACTTGCCAGGTCTCCTCTATTTTGTCCCTAACCCTGCTTTGTGGTTTCCCCCTCTTTCTGCTGTTTTTTTGTGTGTGACGTCCTGATACGTTGCTCTTCACGAGCCTCGACTTTAAATTCAAACAAAACAAAACCCTTCTGATGAGTTGTTTCACGTTGGTTTCTTGGTTGTCCGTTTCATGCATCCAACCCAATTCGTGCTTCTACTTTACAGATTTGGCGTTTACTGAAGGAAATGTTTCCACCCAGAGAGAGGTATGGAGGCCGCTTACTTCACGGGGTGACTATCGGAAGGGAGACGCATCGATCGAGCTGCACTTCTCAAAGGGTCTGACAGTGGCAAGTACTTGTGCAAGGTGAAGAGGTTGGGGGTCGTCACTTTGTCGAAATGGACCTCCTTGTATTTGGTAAGACTCATCTGTCAATGTTCGCTGATTGTGATGTCATAAATGTGCGAGATCAATTGATTAACTTGCTTGTCTTTTGTTCTCGTAACATTCTGATCTGATTATTATACATGATCTGTTCCTCACCACGGAGATTGTCCCGGGTGCTTGTTGGCAATTCTACACCGAGTAACCACGAGGCAGTCAGAGACACTGACAGAAGAGTATGCCATTGTGTGCGAGGGCGCCGGCACACAGTGGCCAATTTTCAAAAGGCACCATAGTTTCTTTAACATCCGTCAGCGAATGATGGCAGGTGGGACACACCAGCAAAAACAGTGCACCGTCAGGCCCCAAATCCGAAGACCGGACCTTCCCCCAGTAAATGTGTCGAGTAGTCTCGAAATCTCGATGTAATTAAGTCGAGAACGTTAGCTTAGATTGTCTTCTTTGAATGTGATCATACGGAGGGTGGTGCATTGTAAATGATTGATTGGGGTTTAAGGCTAAATATCGTACGTGCAGCCTTCTGTAATCCCCAGGTGAGGTGCCGAGGTGGGGCCTTGAAACGTCCAGGGAAGAGAGAAGGGCCAGTTTCGTCACCTCCGAGAGGGCTGAGTTTGGTGGGTCGCCTCACAAGAGGGGCAAGGTGTTTAGTGCAATGGAGGAGGAGTGGGAGATCTTAAGATTGCCTCCCTGAGAAGTATCTCTGCTTGTCTCCATGCGTCATCGTCCTACCTGCTGCTCGTGTCCTGCCTTCTCCCTGATTCTGCTTTAAAGGTCCCTATGACACTTCAAAAACTTTCTGGTTATTTATATTATGAACTTGACCTTCCCAGTGAAAGGAAATCACCCATGTTTCTTTTTTTTAAAATAAAAAAATGGGATAATTAGACCAATATTTCGAACAATTTTCTCGCGGGCTTTTCACACTATGCTATGCCCCGCCCCTCAAAAAAGTTTGACTTCAGCGAACCGCAGCATTGACGTCATCTCGAACGGCTACTCGCACACAGAGTGGATTGGATTAGATTGGTTCCGCGCCGTATTAAAGTTACGTACCAATATGCATTTGTGCACATGTGTTTGCAATCTCACTGATCGTCTTTAATTTCCTGTGATTGGTTTTTCGCGGAAAATAAATTCTTCTTCTGAGCCGTTTGTATGCAAACAATCACGAGGCAATTATTTATCTTCTTTAATTACCTTGTCTAGTCGTGGACAAATCCAATACATGTTATGCACAATTAAAAGGGTCTATACCCATGTCACAAATATTAAATGTGAACTGTTTGAACCTTTCCATTAAAAAAGAAACTTACAGGGACATACAAGTAAAATACCAAAAGATGTTAATATTGATCATTTCAAGGCGCAAGGAGGGAAATTTTAAAATCAAAACAATGGAAAACCTGCGCCCACATTTTGCAAGCTTATTGAATTGTTCGTTGAAACCAGCCTGGCTGGGATAGGTACGATTTTCCAACATACATGCAAGCCAGGTTATGGCTGCCACTCGACATGCATGGGTTTGTTCTAAAGTGAAGGTACTGCTCCATTGGGCATGCTATTCAATACTTTAACCCAAAATGCTGTAATAAATTGAACAGGGAAAAGATGTTGCGCACAACTATTGAAGAACCAAACTTATCTGTCCATATTACACGGCCTCATATCCTCGGGACTCTTACGCATCTGAACTTATACATCGTGTGCATGCTAATTACAAGTTACTTGTCAACTCGAGCGGGGAGACTAGACTAGTTCGATTTTAAATCCGTCGTCCGTCCGACTAGTCCGATAACCTGACGTGCTGAGCTTTCTTTTATTATTCTCTTTTCTTCATTGTTTTCTACTGGCGGACATGGACGACAGTAGGAATAATAATAACAAGAAGTGAATTACTTCGGATGGGGCAGTGTGAAAGTCTAGGTTAAGAATTGATGAAACAATTTGCAGTTAATAAAATTTAAATAGTGGGACACGGTGAATTAGCATGCATGTATGGGAAGAGTTGTTGACGTTGGACCAAATTTTCTAATTTATAGCCTCAGATCAAAGGAGTACGCGATAAGGGAATGTTGACAGAAGACACGGACAGAATAGCCAATTAATATAACAGCGCGGATGTCGCCGCCGCTAGTTAAAAATGCAACAAACGTCAGAGTTTATCGGACATACTCGAGACAATTGTTGTCGCAAGGTGCTGTCGACACAGTTTTCATCGTATCCGGACAGCGAGATTGCTTCGTTTTTATGCACGAAGAGATACGGCCGGTTGACATGGGCGGGGCCTTGCTTGCGATTCATTCGCCGCGGAGAAGGAAACATGTCCGCTGTCTGGTCACGTCACCTACTAAAAATATTTTGATATTCGGCAGTTATGCAAGTCGAAATTTACATTATTGAATTTACGAATTAGGATTTTAGTCTAACCAGTTGTTATTGCCAAAAGTCTTCCTTTCGATGTCTTTTGGGTTTTATATTTGCCAATCGAACGGATCGTTTCCTCGACGCGACCGATTAATCCTGCGGCAAACTTCATACGAACCAACCAGATTTATTGTGGGAACATCGGGGAACACACACAAGCAAAACACCACGACAATGTTTTTATTAACAATCTTTAACCCTCTTAACGAGGGAACCACGGACTACAGTTTTTGAGGGGGTCGCTACCGAGATATGCCTTAAACAACGTGCAAACACGACGACAGACAGACAGACAGCATGCATTGCAAGGGACAGAGTACTTTTGGTGGTCTCATTGGACAAGAGGGACAGTGTTTAAAAGCACGAATGTCGCTCGCAACAAGCGGATGTCCACAAATCCGAGCCCAGCTCGAAGCGCCGCGTGGCAGATGGCGGCGCCGTACTCTTCTTTTCCGCACGCAGGCGGTCTCCGACGCGCTCTGACCCCGCGAAGGTCGCGATGGGCCTCAAGCCTGATCTCTCTCAAGGTTCCAGCATACAAATCTACTTAGTGTAAATTTATTATGTAAATTTTATTTATTGTAAATTTGTTTAGGGTCAGCGTCATGGTCACCGACAATGCTGCCAAACATGCTGAGGGGCATTCGTACACTGCCAGGAATTTGAGGGGGATAATCTCGCGATAGTGATGAGGAGGACTGTTGAGGATTGGCACTCTCCAACCAGCAGACCACCCACTGCTGTGCTGGAGTGCCTTTCCAGATCACATGCCATTTGCTTCGCTCACCACCCTTCAGCTTGGTTAGTGAAGGTGGACTGAAACCCACACTGGAGGGATGGACTACAATCATCAACAGGCCTCCAAAGCTCATCACCCATGTCAGGCACTCGACCTTGGGAACTGAAGTTTTGAGGGGTGACCTGAAGCTGCAGCAGGCGGATGACACCAGATGAGCAGCGTCAACAGGATGTTAAGTTGTTCTTCCTCTCACCCCGTCAAGATGGAGAAACTGAAAGTTCCAGGTAAGCCACAAGAAGTAGCTTAGATCAATCAGCGAGATCAACAGGAAGCTTCTCATTCCCTTTCCAGGAGGACCACAGAAGGCCTTTCCGGACCAGTGCCAGGGAAAGAACACAGTAAACAGCCAGTCTTTGTTCTGCCCTGTGTTCTGGTCTCCGAGCAGAACTCGCAGACCTTCTTCTGGGACCTACCAGTCCAAGTTTGTGTCAACACTTGCAGCCTCCATCCGCATACCCGTTTGGGACCTTACGAGCTGCAGGAGTCTTCCAGCTTGGCAGCTGCTCTTGGTTCCCGTTGGAGCTTGGGTGGTGTTTCTGCGAGGATGTTCAGAACATCACAAACCTTCTGGAGGACAGGTGTCCCACTGCTTCACTTCACCTAACCAGCGAGGCAGCTCCCACCCCAGGAAGAAGTCTTAAACTGTTCAGTTTATTTGGCTTCATCCACACCTGCTGTCACCCCCTGCCAAGCACAGACTCAAGTAGCCAAGAGTACTTTGGCTGATCTGCAGCACCAGGAAGATTCCGACGCACTCACCTACGTGGAAGCGAACCAGACCTCATTTCCCCAGCTGGCCATGTTAGCCCACCGCTTTCTGGCCATCCCGGCTTTCTTCTGCCTCCTGTGGAGCGACTGTTTTCCATTGCGGGAAAAGTCTTCAGGCCAGACAGATGTCTCCTCTCCGATTGCCAGGTTTGAGGAACTGATGGTTCCCTCGTGTGCAATGCACCCTTCGACAGCTGATAACGATCGACTTCACTCAGTCATATAAAGCCATGTGATATTATGTGATAAGTTTATCTAAGATATTGATAAATATATGTTAGTTAAGTTTTATATATAAATGTCTGTGATCATGTAAATATATACTTGATGTAATAAAGTTCCCATATTCAAATTTCCTGTGTTTTTTTTTTGTTTTGTGGGAGGAAATAATGGTGTGCTAATTGCAATGTAATTAACAATTGATTAATTGTAATTGAAAATTGATATTGTAATGCAATTGTAATTGAAATTTGTACTGGGGTAATTGTAATTTAATTTAATTTTTCAAAAGGTTTTGTCATTAATTGTATTGATACCTTCCTAATGAGGATGTAATTGTTAATTTGAAAATTGTTTTATTGACCCAAACCCTGGTTGAGCGACCAATCGGCAATGTGGAAAACACACAGGAAGCCAATTGAATCACGTGCCACCAACCTTGGTAATTTACGTGCAGGCCTTTGTCGTACTGTAGTTGACGTCATGTGAGTTCGCCCCTTTCAGGGAATTTTTAGGGGGCGTTCCCGAAAAAGAGGTTTGTTTTTTTTAATTTTACATTTTACAGAACGAGTATTGTTGAAAAAACATTGTCAGATCTGAAATCACAATGAAAAAACTCCTGTGGGGCATATATATATAGGAAAAACTTCGTAAAATTCGGGACTATTGACGCACTTTCCCCTCAACTTCGACCTCTCGGCTAAAATAAGGATGCGGCTTGTTATGGATTTTTTCCGATGTTGGCGGGTTTTTTCCCGATGACGCGTTCAGGCAAATCAAAGTGTTTGTCGTCAGTCTCCAGTCTACTTGTTTTAGATTCACATTATGTTTCCAAAACTGGTTTTGACTTCTTCGTGAATTCAAACTCACTGTAAAATGTCCCTCTGCAGAAAGTCAATTATTTTCCTGACTCATCGCGGAGAGGTTATTCTTCTTACTATGGATCGACGTCGATATTTATCTATATGGATTTAAATTTTACTTTATTACCTTTGCATTGCTAACCGAAACTTTTGAAAACGTAGAATGAGCGGGTAACCACAGCTGAGCCTAGAAAAAAGTTCAATCGACACTCCAAGTGTCTTCCGTGAGTTGCGGCTTGTTTTTGTGTGTTTCCTGCTTTCTTCAGTAGATTGAGTTTTGCGACCTCAGAATAATTTTAGAAGAGATATTGATTTTGGTAAGAGTACGGTTATGAAGAAACAAGAGGTCACATGAGGAATTCAAAACTTCACAGAGGGGCCAACTTTCTCGCTTGCAAAAAGTCAACAAAGGCTTCGGACGTAGGAAATGCCGATGGCCAGAACTTGGAAGACGAACTTGAAGACTGCAGTTAACACACAGAGAGTGATGGTCGGGGGTGTTTCTACTGTTCAGATTAGATTCAAAGCAAGATCGGATCACTTTTTTGTGGCTAATTTTCGGGACGTTTTTTGCGCTTAGTTTTTTTTGACATTTGCGGCTTTATAAAACCAGTGCGGCTTGTGATGTAGTTTTAAATTCCAGATTGTTTTTTTTTATTTAGGGGATGCGGCTTATATAACTTACAGTACTTTTGGGTGTCATGGGACCTTTAATCGTTCCTGCTGCTTGTTCATGTCCTGCTTCATGACTGCTCACCATATTCGTCTGACATCAAGAGAGCTGAGGCCCTACCCATTCTCGTTACCCTTCCCTTCTGTGAACGAGTCTGGTGTGAGGCATCTTGAGATTTTATTCTCTTGTCTATAATTTATTTATTGAATACCCACCCATTCCCACCCCCCCCCGCCCCTATTTTTGCCATCGTACCCTTCCGTTGGGCTCGATATTCCCTGATATTTGTTCAGGAACAAACACCGTTTTAAAGGAGCATTCCAGCATTCGCATAGCCGCCATTATTCTAACGCAGTCCAGAGAGCTAAAAGCTGTTCCGGCCATCCGTTCAGTGGCGATGTTATTCAGCCCTGGAACGACGGTATAACATGAACAAACACAAAGTAACGAAGAGATGAATATGAAATGTGACTCGTTAGGTTCTCCGAAAATCGACACTGAATGATCCCCATCACCAAACACAATCTCGCAGTAAATCCAGGCAAACGAAACACGTTCCTCATGCTTGCCTGAAGCCATCAAATTGGTTGTAATTAATCTGATGATGTGACCAATAACCCAATGTTTTAGGTGAAAACTTACCTGGTTGTGAATGGCTGAAGGAACAGTTTCATTTCCTGGGTAATGGGATAAATGGTTGCCTTCATCGCTTGGCTATGTCGGGCGGGTCACTCATCGAGGTGTGGTTCTGTATTGGCCATGGTCTTCCTTCAAGGACGTGGCTTGACTCTGACGCTCCCCATTGGAAGTATCGATATCTGTTCATGTGACAATAGCTTGCCCTGTGATTCGTTGTCATCCAAACAATGAGTACAAAACCAATAAAAGAAAACACGTGTGAGGAGTCACGGCACCCAGGAATAAATTTTCTAAATCTCTCCCCGTGTTCGCCATTCCCTTCAAACCAGTGACACCCATTCCAAACGCTCACTGGAAGGACAGCCCATGGAGGGCAAGGATGTGCAGATGAATGTTTGTCGAGGTTGGAACTGGAGAAATCTCATACTCCTGGACCGACTGAAGCCCGAGCCGAGAATTACCGAAAGCAAAGCGCACAAGGTACTGGAAGAGGGGGGGGAGAGGGGGGTGGATGTGATGAACAAGGATATGTCAGAGTTTGCTCTCATTCTTGAGAAACATCTGGGCAGACAAGACAGTTATTTTGCATACATGATTGAGGAGGTGGTTGGGATGAGTGGTATAGAGTTGGTCTACGTTTGTCTAAAGAGAGAGAGAGAGAGAGGAGAGAGAGAGATGAGAGATGAGAGAGACGAGAGAGAGAGAGAGAGAGGAGAGAGAGATGTAGATGGAGTTGTTGCTGTGCGGAGGGGAGCATGCACCAGAGACAGACTTAACAAGATGCCATCAGGTGTTTTTGAGGAGGTCGACAAGTTTTGGAAGTTAATTCTTACAACACAGAGATGAACAAGAGGTGTAGCAGAGGGGAGTCGCGCCAGAGGGCTTTGGTTGTGGAGGTTGTAAAGATTAGTTACAAAGAGAGTGAGAAATGGAGTTCTTGATGTAAGTGCAACTCCAGTCGGAGCGTGTCACTATAGAATCTCAGGTGAAACCGGGGAGAGACACCAAGGAGTCGGGGACGTCCTGTGGGAGGAAGGTTCTGTTAAACAGATGATGTCTGGTTTATCGGCAGGGCCTGGATTGAGAGATCTATCGTTGGAGAACCGGGGAGAGACACCAAGGAGTCGGACGTCCTGTGGGAGGAAGGATTCTGTTAAACAAGATGATGTCTGGTTTATCGGCAGTGGCCTGGATTGAGAGATCTATTCGGTTGGAGAACCGGGGAGAGACACCAAGAGTCGGGGACGTCCTGTGGGAGGAAGGATTCTGTTAAACAGATGATGTCTGTTTATCGGCAGCCTGGATTGAGAGATCTATCGTTGGAGAACCGGGGAGAGACACCAAGAGTCGACGTCCTGTGGGAGGAAGGATTCTGTTAAACAGATGATGTCTGGTTTATCGGCAGCGGCTGGATTGAGAGATCTATCAGGTTGGAGAAACCGGGGAGAGACACCAAGGAGTGCGGGGACGTCCTGTGGGAGGAAGGGTTCTGTTAAACAAATGATGTTCTGGTTTATCGGCAGGGCCTGGATTGAGAGATCTATCGTTTGGAGAACCGGGAGAGACACAGAGTCGGGGACGTCCTGTGGGAGGAAGGATTCTGTTAAAAAGATGATGTCTGGTTTATCGGCAGTGGCCTGGATTGAGAGATCTATCGTTGGAGAACCGGGGAGAGACACCAAGAGTCGGGACGTCCTGTGGGAGGAAGGATTCTGTTAAACAGATGATGTCTGGTTTATCGGCAGTGCCGGATTGAGAGATCTATGTTGGAGAACCGGGGAGAGACACCAAAGAGTCGGGGACGTCTGCTGGGAGGAAGGATTCTGTTAAACAGATGATGTCTGGTTTATCGGCAGGGCCTGGATTGAGAGATCTATCAGTTGGAGAAACCGGGAGAGACACCAAGAGTCGGGGACGTCCTGTGGGAGGAAGGATTCTGTTAAAAAGATGATGTCTGGTTTATGGCAGGGCCTGGATTGAGAGATCTATCGGTTGGAGAACCGCGGGAGAGACACCAAGAGTCGGGACGTCTGTGGGAGGAAGGATTCTGTTAAACAGATGATGTCTGTTTATCGGCAGCGCCTGGATTGAGAGATCTATCGGTTGGAGAACCGGGGAGAGACACCAAGAGTCGGGGACGTCCTGTGGGAGGAAGGATTCTGTTAAACAGATGATGTCTGGTTTATCGGCAGCGGCCTGGATTGAGAGATCTATCAGGTTGAAGAACCGGGGAGAGACACCAAGGAGTCGGGGACGTCCTGTGGGGAGAGGAAGGATTCTGTTAAACAGATGATGTCTGGTTTATTGGCAGCAGCCTGGATTGAGAGATCTATCAGGTTGGAGTGGAAGTCGTGAATGTTTGAGGTCCACGTAGTTAGGGACTGGAGAGGAGGCATTGGGAGAGTGCAGGACGGCGAGGCTTT
>JAXMNL010000155.1:106331-118289 GCA_035128595.1 Eptatretus atami | reverse complement strand
TTTAGATGAAGTGGTGGAGAGTGTATCCAAGGATGAAAGAGTGGTGATTGGAGCAGATTTCAATGGGCATGTTGGGGAAGGGAATAAAGAGGATGAGGAGGTGATGGATAGATACGGTCTCAACAAGAGAAATGTGGAAGGGCAAATGGTGGTAGAGTTTGCAAAAAGAATGGAAATGGCAGTGGTAAATACGTATTTCAAGAAGAAGGAGGAACACAGGGTGACATACAAGAGTGGAGGAAAGTGCACACAGGTGGATTACATCTTAAGCAGGAGATGCAACCTGAAAGAGATTAGTGACTGTAAGGTGGTGGCAGGGGAGAGTGTAGCTCGACAGCATCGATTGGTGGTCTGTCGGATGACTTTAGAGGTGAGGTTGAGGAAGAGAGTGAGGGCTGAACAAAGACCAGATGGTGGAAGCTGAAGGAGGAAGACTGTTGCGTGAAATTTAGGGAGGAGGTGAGACAGGCGTTGGATGGTGGTAAAGATGGGGGGATGATTGGGCAACTACAGCAGAAGTGGTGAGGGAGATAGCTAGGAAGGTACTTGGTGTGACATCTGGACAGAGGAAGGAAGATAAGGAGACTTGGTGGTGGAACGAGGAAGTACAGGAAAGTATAAGGAAGAAGGGGTTGGCAAAAGGAAGTGGGATAGTCAGAGAGATGAAGAAAGTAGGCAGGAGTACAAGGAGTGGCGGCGAAAGGCAAAAGAGAGGTGGCAAAGGCCAAGGAAAAGGCATATGACGAGCTGTATGAGAAGTTGGATACAAAAGAAGGGGAAAAGGATTTATACCTATTGGCAAGACAGAGGGACCGAGCTGGGAAGGATGTGCTGCAGGTTCGGGTGATAAAGGATGCAAATGGGAATGTGCTGACGAGCGAGGAGAGTGTGTTGAGAAGGTGGACGGAGTACTTTGAGGAGCTGATGAATGAAGAAAATGAGAGAGAGAGAAGGTTGGAAGAGGTGGAGATAGTGAATCTGGAAGTGGGGTGGATCAGTAAGGATGAAGTGAGGACTGCTATGAAGAAGATGAAAAGTGGAAAGGCGGTTGGCCCAGATGGTATACCAGTGGAGGCATGGAAGTGCTTAGGAGAGATGGCAGTGGGGTTGTTAACCAGATTGTTTAATAAAGTCTTGCAAAGTGAGAGGATGCCGGAGGAGTGGAGATTAAGTGTACTGGTTCCGATTTTCAAGAATAAGGGTGATGTGCAGAGCTGTGGAAATTACAGAGGGATAAAGTTGTTAAGCCACACCATGAAGGTGTGGGAAAGAGTAGTGGAAGCAAGGTTGAGAGGAGAGGTGACGATCTGTGAGCAGCAATATGGGTTTATGCCAGGAAGAGCACCACTGATGCAATGTTTGCTTTGAGAATGTTGATGGAGAAGTATAGGGAAGGCCAGAAGGAGTTACATTTGTGTTTTGTGGATTTAGAGAAAGCTTATGATAGGGTGCCAAGAGAGGAGTTGTGGCATTGTATGAGGAAGTCGGGAGTGGTGGAGAAGTATGTGAGGATCGTGCAGGATATGTATGAGGACAGTGTGACAGCGGTGAGGTGTGCGTAGAAATGACGGACCGGTTTAAGGTAAAAGTGGGATTGCACCAAGGATCGACTCTGAGCCTTTCCTGTTTGCAATGGTGATGGACAGGTTGACGGACGAGATCAGACTGGAGTCTCCATGGACTATGATGTTCGCGGATGACATCATGATCTGTAGGGAGAGTAGGGAGCAGGCTGAGGCGAGCCTCGAGAGGTGGAGGTACGCACTGGAGAGAAGGGGAATGATATCAGTCGGAGTAAGACGGAGTACATGTGCGTAAATGAGAGGGAGGGTGGTGGTATGGTGCGGTTGCAAGGAGTTGAGGTGGGGAAGGTGGATGGGTTTAAATACTTGGGATCAACTGTCCAAAGTAACGGAGAGTGTGGGAGAGAAGTGAAAAAGAGAGTGCAGGCAGGATGGAGTGGTTGGAGAAGAGTTGCAGGAGTGATTTGTGACAGAAGGGTAGCTGCAAGAGTGAAGGGGAAAGTATATAAGACGGTAGTGAGACCAGCTATGTTGTATGGTTTGGAGGCGGTGGCACTAACAAAAAGACAGGAAGCGGAGCTGGAGGTGCAGAGTTAAAGATGCTGCGATTCTCGTTGGGAGTGACGAGGATGGATAGGATAAGAAATGAGTATATTAGAGGGACAGCGCAGGTAGGACGGTTTGGAGACAAAGTGAGAGAGGCGAGATTGAGATGGTTTTGGACATGTGCACAGGAGGGAAGCGGAGTATATCGGGAGAAGGATGTTGAAGATGGAGCCGCCAGGCAGGAGGAGAAGAGGAAGGCCAAAGAAGAGGTTCATGGATACGGTGAGGGCGGACATGCGGTGTTGGTGGTCAATGGAAGATGTGGAGGATAGAGCGAAATGGAGACGGTTGATCCGCTGTGGCGACCCCTAACGGGAGCTAGCCGAAAGAAGAAGAAGAAGACCCTAATTGTAGGGGGCGCTGAGGGTAAAGTATTCCATATATCACAAAAACCGGAATATATTTGATAGAGCATCACCTGAAGATCATTCGTGCCAAATTTCATAACCCTACGTGGGATAATGGCTTTCGGAATTGATTCTGCGTGAACGGTACCGATTTTGAAGGTTTTTCGGTTGTTGCTCGGGAGCCAAGTGTCCCTAGCAACCATCACAATTTCCAAAGCACTAGGTCATAAGATGTACCTACCACCCGAGTTTGGTCAAAATCCACCCACGTTTACTATCAATTATGCTGATGACAAACGAACAAACATCCAAACAAACAGACAGAATTACTGACAATAAGGGTCACCTATTTTGGCGACCCAATATGACAGAATGTGCAGATATCGTGCGAATCCACCACTGACCGACACAAATGCTGATTTTCTCAGACGGTGGGTGACAACCTTTTGATTAGATGAGAAATTTCATATAGAATGTTTTATATATTGTATTTTTGCATGGTCTAATATATGTCATATTTTAAGGTGAAACAAGAAAAAAGGCCAACACTGGGCATGTATATTCAATAAAAATCCTGTAGATTCATAATATACATCATAGACCCATGAACCTATATACTGTATTTTAAGGTCCTAGGGAACACGTCTGTGCAATGAACCAAATTTCATGACCAGTAGTAGTCTTTGTGACTTTCAAAAATGCCACCAAGTCAGGGTATGCCCTAAAATAGGGGTGGTAACCACTTACATGCGCTTAGCCGTAAACTCTTTCCCACAGTTCTGCTAGTCCACTTCCTGTCATCATCTGGCCAATGCTTCCGAGGTAAGACATCAGAAGGTGGAATCCACCAAGACGCACAATGATTTTGTCTAGATTTTGTGAAGCAGCGACTTTCTGCAGCCTTTCGGAGCTCCACGAACCAAGAAGAAGAAGCCACCATTCGCAGCTCGAGCGAGCAACCGGCTCAACTTTCTTCCAAACAAACAGCTCTCCAAAAAGCCTACCGAGCCAAGCAGGACCCGAAGCTCTGCTGAACAACTCCTCTGCAGAAGCAAAAAGCTTCCGAAGGCCTCAACCCTTACCCAAGCCAAGCAGGACCCGACGGCCTGCTGAACGACACAGCTCCACTCCGAACACGAACAAAAGAAAGGATCTCCTCTTTATCCTTCTCCCCCGTCCCCCACGCCCGGCGTGACTCATGCCCTCGTGATTCATCCCCCGCTCAACCACGGGTGGGAGGGAGTTGTTGACGTCATGAATCACGGGACGGAAGGGCTCTCTTCCTCTTCGCAGAAGAGGGGGAGGGACGTCTCCATTGTTCGCTTCCCGAACTATTAAATCGATCCGCAGCGCATCTAATCTATTTCTAAACATTTAAACAATGGAAGGTGAGCTGTCTCGGGAACAAGCACTTATCGACATTGCTGACTAAAGGAACCTGTATGTTGTGGCAATCGAATTCCAAATTCGTAACAATATATTAAACAGGTTTCTCAATAACCTTCATCATATAAATTCAACAACGATCCGCTAATTCGCCTCGCACCCTAAATGTGCACGAGTTTGACCTTGCATCGTGTGAAGGGACGGAATATTGTTCTCCAGTGTGTTGTAGGACATTTTCACCAAACTCGACTCTTTTTATGCTTTCTTATCCAAGTAACAGTAAAAAACTGCTTACTATAGTCAAAACAACACATTTTATTAATAAACTTTCCAAACTTTCATTGAATTTTTCATCCCTCACTGCAAATCACAACTAATCTAACTCTAACTCTTTACTAACAATTAACAACAAACTCAAACTTCATCTGACTCTCAAACTGAAAAATCTTGGACCGAGAGGAGCCGAAATTTTTTCACCGTTAACAAGCATCAACGTTAAGTAGACTATACATAATCTAACGGTAAGGTCACAGTGTCGGTGGAATAACACAGAATTTCAATATTTACACAAATATAATTGCTTTTAATCAATAGCATTCACCTGGTGGTGAGAATTTGAATCACTAGAAGTTGGGTTACCAATTTAACATCTGCCATTTCTGAATTTATGCTCTATTTCTGCCAGCACCTCTTCACGCAAGCCGTAGTAACGGGCGGAGTGGGGAGTGGGAGTCCTCTGGTGAGAGCAAACCAATCAGTGAGTCGACGGTTTGCCAGCATAAGTCGACTTTTTCGGGCCATTGGAAGGTCATACATGGCCCATGTGGTGTCATGAAAGTCACCAAAAAGTCTTCATCCTCATGAGAAAAGTCTGTGATCGAACCGATCCACCAATGGTCGTCGTACCTCACAATAACGCAATCATCGCGTTTCAAGTCGTCCAATCTGTTCACTGGATGGACGAACTGACTTTCCTGGGGTTCGACATCGGAGTCGACATCCATATCCGACTGGCTGGCGGATTTTCACTTTCTGGTCCGTAGAAACACGTTTTAATGTGCTCGGGCGGTTGTCCGCTGTGCCTGGAATTGGCGTAGAAGTCCAGCATAATCCGTCCACCAGGCAAGGCAGCGCGGGTGATGTTGTGGATCTGATGGGTCCCAGGAACTGCTGCTGATTTTTCAATGTCTATGATATTCTTGGCGATGTCCTCGGCTGGAACGTACAGAACTTCGATTGCTGCACTGAGGGTGTTAGCGAGTCTTGCGAACTGTTCGGCGTCCTGAATGACCACTCGTCCAGACTTTACTTGTCTGAACACTAGTACTTGATCGATCCACCCACGCCATCTACTGATCCTTTGCCGTGATAAGACTCGAAACAGTCCCAGGAGACACTCAAATTAGTGGGATACTTTGCCAGCAAGGAGAAGCAGTGTTTTGACTTAAATTGTGCCGCACATCCATCCGACCAAAAATGAACTGCAGTGAGGTTATCGACGAGGGCACGTGCCTTCCCAATCAGTAAACCGTTGAAATGAAAGGCGGCGAACTTTTCCTGTTCTGTTTCGTTTGAAACGACACAGAAACTTTTCACATCTAAACTCTGTTTTCCTTGCTGTATAGTACACGCAAGCTGTATATAATGTGAAACTCTCCTGTCCAAAGTACGCACTTTGTATCGCATTATTCTGCGTGTTGCTGTAATTTTCTGAAAAATCCACGTGAATGATTGCCGCATTGTTTTCAAGATTGTTTTTCAGAGTTCTCGGCTCGGCATGTTGGCGGAAGAAATTGTACTCGTGCTTGACGAAGCATTGCGTCTGGGCTTCGAGTTCGTCCGCTGCTGCACCTCCGGTACATGTAACCATAGCCTTCGTAGGGTACTTATCACCTTGCTTCCATTTGAAGTATGTCAATGTTGGCAGCGCGCGCAACGTTTCTGTAACCCAGCGAAGAATTCATTTCCAGTGCAATAATTCTCATCGTCGAAGTGATCGGTATCTTCGATACATACCCCAGCCGGTCGTTCACCAGTGCAAACAATCTTCGCAACAAACTCAACTGGATCCGTCGGGAGATCAAGTTCATCCAACGCATTGACAGCCTTCAACAGCAGCTCCAAGTTCTGGCAGTACTCACAGCAGCAGGAGTTCTCTGGTATGTCTGTCTTGCTGCAGCTTGATGTACTTGAGAGGTTTTAGGAACCTCCATTGGGTGCTGTAAGCCAGGACGAATAACTCAACGTGACCTTGTGCGTGGCTTTCCACGATTCTCTCATTGGCCATGGGCACAATCTATCTTAGAGTCCATAGCAGGAACCGTTTTGTTTGACTGTGGACTTGTTCCTTTCTTCCAGGGCATGTGTAGCTGACATCGGACTCCAGGAGAAAATCCATCAGCCATTTTTTCTGGGCCTCATCCATTGCAGCTGGACGACCCATTTTCGGTACTTCCTTCTGAAATAATTTGCGGCGCGATTTAACTTTGTCAAACAATTTCGTTTTGCTGTCTGATGGCAAACCTTCAATTAATTTTGCCACCACCTCTATTTTCTTATCGTGGTCCTTAGGCAACGCCCCATTTGCTCGGGCGCACGCTGCGACTTAAACTCTGGACGTTGGTGAATCCTTCTGGTGTCGGCGTCAGCGCTCCAGCATCAACAACGTTCTCTTTGCCTTACTTCACCACACACTCTCTCTCGCGGTCTTTCGTCTGTGCAAGTTCCGCTCTCACTGGATCTTCCCGGATCCTCGCTCGTTGTGCCGCTTTCTTCATTGCTCCCTTCCTCCGCCACTCTTCTGGATTTGCTGCTTTCATCTTCTTTTGGTATTTGAGGGAACTCTTGCTGCGGGAATTTGATACAGGCATAGTTCAGTCTGGAAAGAAAATCAAGTATTAAGTATTGAATGAATATTCATTTCAGACCGTCGCGGCATCCAGTCAGATGTCCGAGCTAATCTTATCGTTTCGATCCCCTGATATTGTTCCTGTCATGTGCATCGTCATGTGTCCCTGTCATTTTACCACGGCTACAGTCTACGGCAGCGATCAGAGAAGAGAGTATTTCCTTCCCTGATCGCTGCCTACGGTCCACTCAAGTCCGGGCTAGTTTTGGCACAAATAATTAAATGTCACACTGACAACCACATTCCACTCATTGCGAAAGAAAAGAAAAACGTGGAAATGTAGAAATTGCCTCGATTTTAGGCAGTAAAATCACGACTTCTTCCCTCTTAAATGGGATATAACGTCTTGATTGGGTTAGTATCCTACCTCAGCTTCAGTTTCGCGATTCTGTCTTTGTCAGTACAGTAACGATAGGTTCAGTGACTCATATTATTTATTTATTTTTGATATTTTTTCATGAAAAAAAAATGAGCAGAAATGTTCTGTCCAAACCGGAACTTGGACGATTCCAATCCATTTGTCTTGACTATAAATGTCAGAAAATAGCCAACTATAACATGAAGACATGACACTGTGGAAATACACTGCTGGATTATGTGGTTGCTATTTAAAAGTAGTTCTTTGAGAGGCTCAAATATGTCCATTCAAAGTTGATCTGTTTATAAACGACTTCAATGACACAACCAATGTAACGAAGCTATATGACTGCAATATTATGGAGAGTTCAATGACAAATTTATTGTCAAGTTACTTACCTGTGCTTTTCCAAAATCGTTGATATATTTGAGTCTTTGTGATGTTCACTTCCTTGAGACTTGACTGGACTTGAAACAGTGAGCCAGGGTTGCCAATCCAAATCTGATTTTTATTTATCAAAACACATCTAGATTAGACTAAAGAATCACCTGTGCAACAATAACAGTCATAATTAAAAGTTAGTTCATAAGTTACAATAGAAAAATGTTCAATTTACATCTATTCAAAGGAATCAGAGCATTTCGAGACATCACAGTTTCCGTCCCCTTCACATGAAATTCAAATATATCTCTACAGGGTACAACATTATTTCTTGGCAACTTTACGAGTTAATTTCATTGGGCATTTCATTCATTGATATTTAAGATGAGATGAGGGGATATTTGTATTGGGGAGGTCTTAGCAATGAATGTCTCGCACTGAAAATGTGAAGGGACGGAAATTTTCCGAATGGCAGGAGACCATCACCACTGTCATCGACTTTTATGCAGGATCTCTTGTCCACAAATAATTCAGGGCCCTGGTGCCATGCAACAATGTTTAAAAAATATCCTGTTAAGACCAGCCCTGTGGGAGTGGTAAATCATGAATTCCGTCCCTTCGCACCAGATTCCACGGATGATCACTTTAATCAGTCAATGTGATGGTAGAAATGAAAATCAGCAAAAAATCAAAGCATCATTTTTCAAGCCTCACTACTCAGTTATATTCAGATAGTCATAACTTGATTCCACATAACTTTTACTTCCACCAGCAATGTCAACTACTTTTGAATAATGCCCAGAGAGGCTGGAGCTCCTGGTCAGGAATCTTGACGTGATCTATTACAACAGACTGCAGACCGGGAACAGCAGGTTTGCTAGATGTCTTTATAGGAATGTGTCCAAAGGCTCCAACTGTTTCAGCAGATGGTAGTTTCACTGTGCATTTTATGGGTGAGGTATCCACAATCCCAGGTGGAGTCACACAAGCTATGCTACCCATACAATGGAAAGTTGTGTGACCAGTGACAACATTGAAATCATCATTGTCGTAAACAAATTGTTTAAACCACCTCGGTTATAAGATGGTTCACCACCTGATATCAGGGCATGTTCAAACCGCTGTACCTCTTTATAGTCATAAGCAAAGCTCATGTTGCTCAGGATATCTATCAGTTCACGGAAGCATACTTGCGGTGTATATACACAGCTATTCCAAGCAACAGTGGTGAAATGAAGGACCTTGGGCTGCATGCTGAAATTATGGAATGTGCTATGCGAGTACATCTTCTATTGGTAACCATGGGACTTTTACCCTTCCGTTCCACCAAATTGTGCATGAATCGCTTGAGAGAATTTGGTATCAAGGTAGCTCCATTATCAGTTTCCTCCATGGTACAGTATTCATCACAGTCATATACTCTCAAACGGATATCGTTAAGTATGATTGAGGCAGCCATATCAATGATCCGTTCGGATTCAGTAGCCACATCAATTACCTTATCAGTAATCCACTTTTCACGGAGAATCTTGTGTGCGGAGTCACGAAAACTAACGATGCTTGATTTCCCAGTGATGCTTGTTATTGTGATATCATCACCATAATGTTCCTGCAGCTTTATCTTGAGATACTTCATTGAATATCCTTCTTGACCATATAAGAAAGGTCCATGTATTCTAAAAGCTCTGCTACAGAATACTGACATTCTTCATTCTCATGGAGAAATTCACAAAGCTGCTTGAAAGCTTCATCCTTTACTTTATCATTTGGCCTGCCAACGGATTTTTCATGTTTATCTCCGAGGAATGCTGAGGCACAATTACGGTGATATTTTGCCTCAGCTGCCACCAACCAGATCAAAGGCGTGTCGTATGCGATCTGCAACAACATTACCCCAATCATCTTGTCTATTTGTGACATGATTCAAGAGTTTCCTGGAATTGTAGGGTTTCAGCGTTGCTAACAACTTTCCTGCGTTTGGTCGCTATTTTATAGTCAACAGCTATAAACTTCTGAACAGAACATACAGTCACGTTTGATGTCAAATGTAGAAACACCTGATCGCAGTTGTGGTGTTTCTTCGTCTTGTATCAGAGTAACAGGTGATTTCCTCTTTTCAGCAGTTATTGTGCTTTGACGGGTATAGTTCTTGCGGCATGCGACATGAAGTCTCAGTGGTGATGTTTTCTTCAGTACTTCATGAAGCCCATCTCCTCGCTTGAAGCTTGCCAAAACAAGTGTTTTGCGGCCCTTATCGCCAACTGTTGCAACGTCAGTCAAACCCAGCTTCTCTTTGCATATTATACAAGCACATCCATTATCTGAAATGACAAATAAAAACAAAAACCTTGGTTGGGGGATTTGGGGTTTTTATAACATATAATTAATAATAATTTCATCAGATTGCTTGGGTCTTCAAACCTATGCATTTATATCACAAGTGGTTGCGAAGATATGAAATTGAGAACAGCGGCCATATTTACTGCCATATTGGCCGCCATCTTGGTTTTGGATATTTTTTAATGTTTTAGTCATATACTTGATGATTTAAATGGATGCCTGTGTTTGAAAACCTTTATTTAGACACTTCATTGCATTTCTACCATATCTGGTTGCTAAGGTATGATAAATAGAGAACGGTGGCCATATTTGGGGTCATACTGCTGCCATATTGGTGTTGGATATTTTGAGTGTTTTAATCATGTAATTAATGATTTTATAGGCTTGCTTGTATTTGAAAACCTATTGTTACGAATCTGCCGCCCACCCAGCGTGCGAACAGCCGCTTTAGCCAATGGTGGCCACCTCGCCCACCGGACGGACAATTCATTCGCGACTTTCCGGAAACAACGCCGAAAACCAGTCACGGGTGGTGCTCCAATGCGCACACCACGGCCTATTCAATGTGCTACCCGCGCGCGACAGGGTCAATCGCCGAATTAATCGATATACCTAAGTATTCGCGCGGACAGCCTACCGAGAGACCGTACCTCAGCGAGGCCTGCTTGGACACGAACCGCTTAAGCGGTCCGTTCCGTTCTGGGATAACCGAGCGGTGTAATTATCGCGAGACCTCGCTGGACCCAATTCTTTTATCGGCTATTAAAAAGCCGCTATTATTCCGAGAGCAATACGGCGGTTCAATGGGGAAAGAGGACACAACGAACGGGTTAACATTCACACAAGGACATTTATTTATAATGCACACGTAAACAGGGATGCAATGAATGGGGGAAGGGACAAGACACGAGCAAGGTAAAGCACAACAACCGTCTATGATTATTATTTACAAGCACTGACACAGTTCTACTTGAAAGACACGGCGCCACAATATTCACACAAATAAATAGAGAAAAGACCCCCTCAGAGACAAGGGGTCAGACTGGACCTGTAGGCCTTTATTACGTGGGACTTGGCAGACCGAAGGAGTCCCACGAGACTGTTGCAGGTTACCTCCACCCTCATGGTGCCTTGATGGGGCGACCCGCGACGCTCTTTCCCCACGGCAGCTAGCGTAGCCGCGGTTGCGCCAGGCCTTGCCAGGCGGCCGGTGTCGGGCCTCAGCCGGCGACCGCTGAGAGGAACGAACGGGTTGGATGCTCTTTCAAAGTTGATGCTCTTTGCAAGAACCCGTCCGTTCCTCCGTGACGCTCGGACTGTCCCGAAGCCCGATCACCTCAGACCGTTTGGCGCTGGCTGGCGAGCTCTCACCGCTATTCCCACTCAAACGCGCAGTCCGCCCGGCACTGCAGGCTCAGCCACGCTCTTCGCCTCGCGCGTCCTCCGCTCTCCTGGACTTCGCCCGCCTGTGTTCTTCCGGCTCCAGGCCTCTCCGACCGCCTCCAGACTCCACCGACGACTCCGACCTCGAACTGGCGCTCTGCGCGGCCTTTTATAGGGTTGGTGAGACGAGATCTGACCTCCGCTCTCTGACCTCTGACCTCCACAGGCCCGCCCCTTTTTCTCCTGTGATCCGTTTTCTGAGGCGAAGCTTTCACAGAGCGGACGTGCGTGAAATCACCGTTGCTGGCGCTCTCTGACCTCTGACCTCCACAGGCCCCGCCCCTTTTTCTCCTGTGATCCGTTTTCCGAGGCGAAGCTTTCACAGAGCGGACGTGCGTGAAATCACCGTTGCTGGTGCCAACAACGAAACCCCCGCGTTGGTTTGCAGCGACGCTGTTCGCTTGGGACTCGCCGCGGCTGGTACAAAGATGGCGTCGCTTCGGGGATGAAGGTGAGGCGATGTTATTCGGGTGGGGGAGATCGGTGTGTAGGGAGATGGTGGGGGGATGTCGTTGTTATGAAGGCGGTGTGGAGAGGGTGGTTGGTGTCGATCGTGGTTGTTGTGGTTGGTGGTTGAGGTGATCGTGGTTGGTGTTGATCGTGGTTGGTCCAAAATAACGATAGCGAAAGAAAAACGGCTAACTCAAAGATCACAGCCCGGGTGAC
>JAXMNL010000155.1:28173-46932 GCA_035128595.1 Eptatretus atami | reverse complement strand
AGTTCCGACAATGCTTTTTGTTGGTTTAAAACGTTGTTTTAGGGTAAATTTGAGCATTTTTTTGCGCGAATTTGAAGCTAAATATCACTATTTCAATGAATAACTTTTTTCGCTTCAGAAAGTGATGCAGAACAAGTTGAGTAGACATGTTTTGTTTTGGCTAAAATATTGTTTTAGGGTAATTGAGCATTTTTTTTTTTTTCGCGAATTTCATCTAAAATCTCACTATTCAGAAGAAACCAACGTTTTTGCTTAGAATAGTGATGCAGAGCAAAAGTTGAGTCAGCGATTGCTTTTGTTTGGTTTAAAAAGCTTGTTAGGGTATTTGAGATTTTTTTGCAGCGAATTCGAAGCTAATTCACTATTTTCAAGAAATCACGAACGTTTTCGACTTCAGATATGACAGAAAAAAAATTGAGTAGACAATGTTTTGTTTGGTTTAAAAAGATGTTTTAGGGTAGATTTGAGCCATTTTTTTGGCGATATTTGAAGTTAAATACTCATATTTAAAGAATCATACACTTTTTGCTTCAGAATAGTGGATGCAGGAAGTTGAGTCAGCCAATGCTTTTGTTTTTGATTTACAAAAGCTGTTTTAGGGTAATTTGAGCATTTTTTTGGCGGAATTTGAAGCTAAAATATCACTATTCAATGAAATAAAGTTTTTCCTTAGATAGTGATGAAGAATAAAAAGTTTGAGTCCGAAATGCTTTTGTTTGTTTAAAAAATTTGTTTTTAGGGTAATTTGAGCATTTTTTTGCGGAATTTTGAAGTTAAAAAATATCACTATTTAATGAATACAGTTTCGCTCAAATAGTGATGCAGAACAAAAGTTGAAGTCGACATGCTTTGTTTGGTTTAAAAAAGCTTGTTTTCGGGTAATTTGAGATTTTTTTTTTGGCGATTGAAGCGTAATAATACTCTATTCAATGAATCACGTTTTTCGTTCAATAGTGCATGCAGAAAAAAAGTTGAGTCAGAATGCTTTTGTTTGGCTAAAATCTTGTTTATTAGGGTATTTGAGCATTTTTTGTCGCGAATTTCAATCTAAATACTCATATTTCAATGAAATACACTTTCGCTCAGAATGTGAGCAGAACAAAAAGTTTGAGTCAGACCATGCTTTTGTTTTGTTAAAAGCTGATTTTAGGGTTTTGAGCATTTTTTTGCGCGAAATTTGAGAAGCTAAATACTACTATTTCAATGAATCACCGTTTCGCTCAGAATAGTGATGCAGACGAAGTTGAGTCAGATGTTTTGTTGGTAAAAGCTTGTTTTAGGGTAATTTGAGCATTTTGCGCGAATTTGAAGCTAAGATACTCATATTTCACAATGAATAACTTTTTCGCTTCTGAAGTGATGCAGAAAAACTTGAGTCGCATGCTTTGTTTGGGTTAAGCTGTTTTAGGGAAATTTGAGCATTTTTTTTTGCGGCGATATTTCAAGCTAAATAATCAGCTATTTCAATGAATACACGTTTTTGCTCAGAATAGTGATGCAAACAAAAGTTGAGTAGACAATTGTTTTGTTTATGTTAAAAAAGATTGTTTTAGGGTAATTGGAGCATCTTTTTTTGCGGGAATTTGAAGATAAAATACTCTATTCATGAAATCACATTTTGCTTCAAGAATAAGTGATGCAGAAAACAAGTTTGAGTCAGACAATGCTTTTGTTTGTTTAAAAGCTGTTTTAGGGTAATTGAGATTTTTTTGCGGAATTTGAAGCTAAAATACTCACTATTTAATGAAATACACGTTTCCGCTAGAATAGTGATGCAGAACACAAAGTGGAGTAGACATGCTTTTTGTTTGGTTTAAAAAGATTGTTTTAGGTAATTTGAGCATTTTTTGCGCGAATTTTGAAGATAAATACTCACATATTAATGAAATAACGTTTTCGCTTTCGAATAGTGATACACACAAAACGTTGAGTCAGACATGCTTTTTGTTTGCTTAAAAGCTTGTTTAGGGTAATTTGACATTTTGGCGCGATTTGCGCTAAAATATCACTATTTCTTCATGAAATCACACGTTTTTCGCTTCAGAATAGTGATGCAGACAAAGTTGAGTCGACAAAGTTTTTGTTGGTTTAAAAAGCTTGTTTTAGGTAATTTGAGCATTTTTTTTTTTTTTTTTTTTTTTTTTTTTTTTTTTTTTTTTTTTTTTTTTTTTTTTTTTTTTTTTTTTTTTTTTTTTTTTTTTTTTTTTTTTTTCTTTTTTTTTTTTTTTTTTTTTTTTTTTTTTTTTTTTTTTTTTTTTTTTTTTTTTTTTTTTTTTTTTTTTTTTTTTTTTTTTTTTTTTTTTTTTTTTTTTTTTTTTTTTTTTTTTTTTTTTTTTTTTTTTTTTTTTTTTTTTTTTTTTTTTTTTTTTTTTTTTTTTTTTTTTTTTTTTTTTTTTTTTTTTTTTTTTTTTTTTTTTTTTTTTTTTTTTTTTTTTTTTTTTTTTTTTTTTTTTTTTTTTTTTTTTTTTTTTTTTTTGTTTTTTTTTTTTTTTTTTTTTTTTTTTTTTTTTTTTTTTTTTTTTTTTTTTTTTTTTTTTTTTTTTTTTTTTTTTTTTTTTTTTTTTTTTTTTTTTTTTTTTTTTTTTTTTTTTTTTTTTTTTTTTTTTTTTTTTTTTTTTTTTTTTTTTTTTTTTTTTTTTTTTTGTTTTTTTTTTTTTTTTTTTTTTTTTTTTTTTTTTTTTTTTTTTTTTTTTTTTTTTTTTTTTTTTTTTTTTTTTTTTTTTTTTTTTTTTTTTTTTTTTTTTTTTTTTTTTTTTTTTTTGTTTTTTTTTTTTTTTTTTTTTTTTTTTTTTTTTTTTTTTTTTTTTTTTTTTTTTTTTTTTTTTTTTTTTTTTTTTTTTTTTTTTTTTTTTTTTTTTTTTTTTTTTTTTTTTTTTTTTTTTTTTTTTTTTTTTTTTTTTTTTTTTTTTTTTTTTTTTTTTTTTTTTTTTTTTTTTTTTTTTCTTTTTTTTTTTTTTTTTTTTTTTTTTTTTTTTTTTTTTTTTTTTTTTTTTTTTTTTCTTTTTTTTTTTTTTTTTTTTTTTTTTATTTTTTTTTTTTTTTTTTTTTTTTTTTTTTTTTTTTTTTTTTTTTTTTTTTTTTTTTTTTTTTTTTTTTTTTTTTTTTTTTTTTTTTTTTTTTTTTTTTTTTTTTTTTTTTTTTTTTTTTATTTTTTTTTTTTTTTTTTTATTTTTTTTTTTTTTTTTTTTTTTTTTTTTTTTTTTTTATTTTTTTTTTTTTTTTTTTTTTTTTTTTTTTTTTTTTTTTTTTTTTTTTTTTTTTTTTTTTTTTTTTTTTTTTTTTTTTTTTTTTTTTTTTTTTTTTTTTTTTTTTTTTTTTTTTTTTTTTTTTTTTTTTTTTTTTTTTTTTTTTTTTTTTTTTTTTTTTTTTTTTTTTTTTTTTTTTTTTTTTTTTTTTTTTTTTTTTTTTTTTTTTTTTTTTTTTTTTTTTTTTTTTTTTTTTTTTTTTTTTTTTTTTTTTTTTTTTTTTTTTTTTTTTTTTTTTTTTTTTTGTTTTTTTTTTTTTTTTTTTTTTTTTTTTTTTTTTTTTTTTTTTTTTTTTTTTTTTTTTTTTTTTTTTTTTTTTTTTTTTTTTTTTTTTTATTTTTTTTTTTTTTTTTTTTTTTTTTTTTTTTTTTTTTTTTTTTTTTTTTTTTTTTTTTTTTTTTTTTTTTTTTGTTTTTTTTTTTTTTTTTTTTTTTTTTTTTTTTTTTTTTTTTTTTTTTTTTTTTTTTTTTTTTTTTTTTGTTTTTTTTTTTTTTGTTTTTTTTTTTTTGCGTGCTAACGCCAAGAGCGCGCGAATTTGAAGTAAAATATACTATTTCAATGAAATCACGTTTTCGCTTCAGAATAGTGATGCGAACAAAAGTGAGTCAGACATGGCTTTTGTTTGGTTTAAAACTTGTTTTAGGTAATTTGAGCATTTTTTTTTGCAGCGAATTTGAAGCTAAATACTCACTATTTCATGAATACACGTTCGCTCAGAATAGTATGGGAACAAAGTTGAGTCAGAATGTTTGTTTGTTTAAAAGCTTGTTTTAGGGTAATTTGAGCATTTTTTGCATGAATTTGAAGCTAAATACTCACTATTCAATGAAATAACGTTTTCGCTTCAGAATAGTGATGCAGAACAAAAAGTTGAGTCAGACAATGTTTTGTTTGGTTAAAAAGTTGTTTAGGGTTTTGACATGTTTTTTGCACGATTTGAAGCTAAAATACTCACTATTTCAATGAAATCACACGTTTTTCGCTTAGATAGTGTGCGAACAAAAAGTGAGTCAGACAATGCTTTTGTTTGGTTATAAAATGCTTGTTTAGGAATTTGAGCATTTTTTTTGCGAATTTAATCTAATACTCACTATTTCAAGAAACCACACGTTTTCGCTTCAGAATAGTGATGCAAGCAAAAAGTTGAGTCAGAATGCTTTTGTTTGGTTAAAAGCTTGTTTTAGGGTAATTTGAGCATTTTTTTGCGAATTGAAGTTAAATACTCATATTTCAAATGAAATACACGTTTTCGCTTCAGAATAGTGATGCAAAAAGTTGAGTCAGACAATGCTTTTTTGTTGGTTTAAAAAGCTGTTTTAGGTAATTTGAGCATTTTTTTGCACGAATTTGAAGCTAAATTCACATTTCAAGAATCACTTTTTGCTTCAGAATAGTGATGCAGAAAAAAGTTGAGTCAGCCAATGCTTTTGTTTGTTTAAAAAGCTTGTTTTAGGGTAATTTGAGCATTTTTTGCCGAATTTGAAGCTAAAATACTCACTATTTCAATGAAATAACGTTTTCGCTTCAGAAAGTGATGCAGAACAAAAGTTGAGTCAGACAATGCTTTTGTTTGGTTAAAAACTTGTTTTAGGTAATTTGAGCATTTTGGCGGAATTTATCTAAAATCTCATATTTCAATGAAATCAACGTTTCGCTTCAGAATAGTGATGCAGAACAAAAGTTGAGTCAGACAATGCTTTGTTTTGGTTTAAAAAGCTTGTTTAGGGTAATTTGAGCATTTTTTGCGGAATTTGAAGCTAAAATACTCACTATTTCAATGAAATCACCGTTTTCGCTTCAGAATAGTGATGCAGAACAAAAGTTGAGTCAGAATGCTTTTGTTTGGTTTAAAAGCTTGTTTAGGGTAATTTGAGCATTTTTTGCGCGAATTTGAAGCAAAATACTATTTCAATGAAATCACACTTTTTCGCTTCAGAAGTGATGCAGAACAAAAATTGAGTCAGACAATGCTTTTGTTTGGTTTAAAAAGCTTGTTTAGGAATTTGAGCATTTTTTTGCGCAATTAAGCTAAATATCATATCAATGAAATCACACGTTTTCAGTAGAATGTGATGCAGAAAAAAGTTGAGTCAGACAATGTTTGTTTGGTTTAAAAGATTGTTTAGGTAATTGGAGATTTTTGCGACTTGAAGATAACTCCTATTTCATGAAATCACAGTTTTGCTTCAGAATATGTGCGAACAAAAGTTGAGTCAGACAATGCTTTTGTTTGGTTTAAAAAGTTGTTTTTAGGGTAATTTGAGCATTTTTGCGCGATTTGAAGCTAAATACTCCTATTTCAATGAATCACACGTTTTCGCTTAGATAGTGATGCGAACAAAAAGTTGAGTCAGACAATGCTTTTGTTTGGTTAAAAAGCTGTTTTAGGTAATTGAGATTTTTTTGCGCGAATTGAAGATAACACTCATTTTAATGAAATCACACGTTTTCGCTTCAGATAGTGATGCAACAAAAGTTGAGTCGAGACATATTTTGTTTGGTAAAAGCTGTTTTTAGGTAATTGAGCATTTTTGCGCGAATTAAGTAATACTCACTATTTAATGAACATCACGTTTTCGTCAGAATATAAAGTTGTCAGATATTGTTGTCTGATATTAGTATAAATATTATATTAGTTTTAGTTTTTTTTTTAAGAGTCGTTTAATGTTGGTATTGAGTTATCATCATTTTAATATATTATATTGTTATAGTTAGGTTTGATAGTGTAGTGGTTTGAATTTTTTAGTATTTATATCGTAAAGCAGTGAGAGAAAAAATTTGAGTCAGACAAGCTTTTGTTGGTTTAAAAGCTTGTTTAGGGTAATTTGAGCATTTTTTTGCGCGAATTTGAAGCTAAATACTCACTATTTCAATGAATCACACTTTATTCGCTTCAATATGATGCAGAAAAAAGTTGAGTCAGACATGCTTTTGTTTTGTTTAAAAGCTTGTTTTAGGTATTTGAGCATTTTTTGCGCGAATTGAAGCTAAAATACTCACTATTTCAATGAAATCACGTTTTCGCTTCAGAATAGTGATGAAGAAAAAAAGTTGAGTCAGACAATGCTTTTGTTTGGTTTAAAAGTTGTTTTAGGGAATTTGAGCATTTTTGCGCGAATTTGAAGCTAAATACTCACTATTTCAATGAAATCACACGTTTTCGCTTCAGAATAGTGATGCAGAAAAAAGTTGAGTCGACAATGCTTTTGTTTGGTTTAAAAAGCTGTTTTAGGGAATTTTGAGGCATTTTTTTTGCGCGAATTTGAAGCTAAAATACTCACTATTTCAATGAATAACACGTTTTCGCTTCAGATAGTGATGCAGACAAAAAGTTGAGTCAGACAATGCTTTGTTTGGTTAAAAATTGTTTTAGGGTAATTTGAGCATTTTTGCGCGAATTAATTAAATATCACATTTCAATGAAATCACCGTTTTCGCTTCAGAATAGTGATCAAGACAAAAAGTTGAGTCAGACAATGCTTTGTTTGGTTTAAAAGATTGTTTTTTGGGTAATTTGAGCATTTTTGGCGAATTTGAAGTTAAAATCCTCACTATTTGAAATACAACGTTTTCGCTTCAGATAGTGATGCAGAACAAAAGTTGAGTCAGACAATGCTTTTGTTGGTTTAAAAGTTGTTTTAGGTAATTTGAGCATTTTTTGCGCGATTTGAAGCTAAATATCATATTTCAATGAAATAACACGTTTTCGCTTCAGAATAGTGTGCAGAACAAAAGTTGAGTCAGAAATGCTTTTGTTTGGTTTAAAAACTTGTTTTAGGGTAATTTGAGCATTTTTTGCGCGAATTTGAACTAAAATACTCACTATTTAATGAATCACACGTTTTCGCTTCAGAATAGTGATGCAGAACAAAAAGTTGAGTCAGCAATGCTTTTGTTTGGTTTAAAAAGCTTGTTTTAGGGTATTTGAGCATTTTTTTGCGCGAATTGAAGCTAAATACTCACTATTTCAATGAAATCACACGTTTTCGCTTCAGATAGTGATGCAGAACAAAAGTTGAGTCAGACAATGCTTTTGTTTGGTTTAAGATTGTTTTAGGGTAATTTGAGCATTTTTTTGCGCGAATTTGAAGTAAATACTCACTATTTCAAGAATACACTTTTTGCTTCAGAATAGTGATGCAGACAAAAGTTGAGTGCCAATGCTTTTGTTTTGTTTTAAAAGCTTGTTTAGGGTATTTGAGCATTTTTTTGCGCGAATTTGAAGCAAATACATATTTCAATGAAATCACAGTTTCGCTTCAGAAGTGATGCAGAACAAAAGTTGAGTCAGACAATGCTTTTGTTTGGTTAAAACTTGTTTAGGTAATTGAGCATTTTTTGCACGATTTAAGCTAAATACTCACTATTTCAATGAAATCAACACGTTTTCGCTTCAGATAGTGATGCAGAACAAAAGTTGAGTCAGCAATGCTTTTGTTTTGGTTAAAAAGCTTGTTTTAGGGTAATTTGAGCATTTTTTGCGCGAATTTGAAGCTAAATACTCACTATTTTCAATGAATCAAGTTTTCGCTTCAGAATAGTGATGCGAACAAAAGTTGAGTCAGACAATGCTTTTGTTTGGTTTAAAAAGCTTGTTTAGGGTAATTTGGAGCATTTTTTGCGCGAATTTGAAGCTAAAATCACTATTTCAATGAAATCACACGTTTTCGCTTCAGAATAGTGATGCAGAACAAAATTGAGTCAGACAATGCTTTTGTTTGGTTAAAAAGCTTGTTTTAGGGAAATTTGAGCATTTTTTGCGCGAATTTAAGCTAAATACTCACTATTTCAATGAATACACGTTTTCGCTTCAGAATAGTGATGCAGAACAAAAAGTTGAGTCAGACAATGCTTTTGTTTGTTTAAAAAGTTGTTTTAGGTAATTGGAGCTTTTTTGGCGAATTTGAAGTAAATACTCACTATTTAATGAATCACAGTTTTGCTTCAGAATAGTGATGCAGAACAAAAGTTGAGTAGCATGCTTTTGTTTGGTTTAAAATTGTTTTAGGTAATTTGAGCATTTTTTGCGCGAATTTGAAGCTAAAATACTATATTTCAATGAAATCACACGTTTTCGCTTCAGAATAGTGATGCAGAAAAAAAGTTGAGTCAGACATGCTTTTGTTTGGTTTAAAAAGTTGTTTTTAGGGTAATTTGAGCATTTTTTTGCGCGAATTTGAAGATAAATACTCACTATTTCAATAAGAAATCAACGTTTTCGCTTCAGAATAGTGATGCAACAAAAGTTGAGTCAGACAATGCTTTGTTTGTTAAAAGCTTGTTTTAGGGTATTTGAGGCATTTTTTGCGTGCGAATTTAAGCTAAAATATCACTAATTTCAATGAATCACACGTTTTCGCTTCAGAATAGTGATGCAGAACAAAAATTTGAGTCAGACAATGCTTTTGTTGGTTTAAAAAGCTTGTTTTGGGTAATTTGAGCATTTTTTGCGCGAATTTGAAGCTAAAATATCACTATTTAAAATCAACTTTTTGCTTCAGAATAGTGATGCAGACAAAAAGTTGAGTCAGCAATGTTTTGTTTTTGGTTTAAAAGCTTGTTTTAGGGTTAATTTGAGCATTTTTTTGCGGAATTTGAAGCTAAATACTCACTATTTCAATGAATCACACGTTTTCGCTTCAGAATAGTGATGGAAAAAAAGTTGAGTCAGACATGCTTTTGTTTGTTTAAAAGTTGTTTTAGGGTAATTTGAGCATTTTTTGCGATTTGAAGTTAAAACTCTATTTCAATGAAATCACAGGTTTTCGCTCAGAATAGTGATGCAGACAAAAAGTTGAGTCAGAATGCTTTTGTTTGGTTTAAAAAGCTTGTTTAGGGTAATTTGAGCATTTTTTTTGCGCGAATTTGAAGCTAAATACTCACTATTTCAATGAATCACACGTTTTCGCTTCAGAATAGTGATGCAGAACAAAAGTTGAGTCAGACAATGCTTTTGTTTGGTTAAAACTTGTTTTTAGGGTAATTTGAGCATTTTTTTTGCGCGAATTTGAAACTAAATACTCACTATTTAATGAAATCACACGTTTTCGCTTCAGAATAGTGATGCAGAACAAAAAGTTGAGTCAGACATGCTTTTGTTTGTTTTAAAAAGCTTGTTTAGGGTAATTTGAGCATTTTTTGGCGAATTTGAAGCTAAAATTCACTATTTCAAATCACGTTTTCGCTTCAGATAGTGATGCAGAACAAAAAGTTGAGTCAGCAATGCTTTGTTTTGGTTAAAGCTTGTTTAGGGTAATTTGAGCATTTTTTTGCGCGAATTTGTAAGTATATCACTATTCAATGAAATCACACGTTTTGCTTCAGAATAGTGATGAGAAAAAAAGTTGAGTAGACAATGCTTTTGTTTGGTTAAAATGTTTTAGGGTAATTTGAGCATTTTTTTGCGCGAATTTGAAGTTAAAATACTCACTATTTCAATGAAATCACACGTTTTCGCTTCAGAATAGTGATGCAGACAAAAAGTTGAGTCAGAAATGCTTTTGTTTGGTTTAAAAAGCTTGTTTTAGGGAATTTGAGCATTTTTTTGCGCGAATTTGAAGCTAAATACTCACTATTCAATGAAATCACACGTTTTCGCTTCAGAATAGTGATGCAGAACAAAAGTTGAGTCAGACAATGCTTTTGTTTGGTTAAAACTTGTTTTAGGGTATTTGAGCATTTTTTGCGCGAATTTAAGCTAAAATACTCATTATTTCAATGAAATCACACGTTTTCCGTTCAGAATAGTGATGCAGAACAAAAGTTGAGTCAGACAATGCTTTTGTTTGGTTAAAGATTGTTTTAGGTAATTTGGCATTTTTGTGCGCGAATTTGAAGCTAAAATACTCACTATTTAAATGAAATCACACGTTTTCGCTTCAGAATAGTGATGCAGAACAAAAGTTGAGTCAGACAATGCTTTGTTTGTTTAAAAGTTGTTTTAGGGTAATTTGAGAATTTTTGCGTCGAATTTGAAATAAACTTCACTATTTAATGAAATCACACGTTTTCGCTTAGAATAGTGATGACACAACAAAGTTGAGTCAGACATAGCTTTTGTTTGTTAAAAAGCTTGTTTTAGGGTAATTTGAGCATTTTTTGCGCGAATTTAGCTAAAATACTCACTATTTCAATAAAATCACACGTTTTCGCTTCAGAATAGTGATGCAGAACAAAATTTGAGTCAGACAATGCTTTTTGTTGGTTTAAAAAGCTTGTTTTGGGTAATTTGAGCATTTTTTTGGCGCGATTTGAAGCTAAAATACTCACTATTTAATGAAATCATTTTTTGCTTCAGAATAGTGATGCAGAAAGTTGAGTCAGCAATGCTTTTGTTTGTTTAAAAGCTTGTTTTAGGTAATTTGAGCATTTTTTTGCGAGAATTTGAAGCTAAATACTCACTATTTCAATGAAATCAACGTTTTCGCTTCAGAATAGTGATGCAGAAAAAAGTTGAGTCAGACAATGCTTTTGTTTGGTTTAAAAGATTTTTAGGGAATTGGAGCATTTTTTGTGCGCGAATTTGAAGTTAAATACTCACTTATTTCATGATCAAACGTTTCGCTTCAGAATAGTGATGCAGAACAAAAGTTGAGTCAGAAAATGCTTTTGTTTGGTTTAAAAGCTTGTTTTAGGGTAATTGAGCATTTTTTGCGCGAATTTGAAGCTAAATACTCACTATTTCAATGAAATCACACGTTTTCGCTTCAGAATAGTGATGCAGAACAAAAGTTGAGTCAGACAATGCTTTGTTTGGTAAAACTTGTTTTAGGGTAATTTGAGCATTTTTGCGGAATTTACTAAAATACTCACTATTTCAATGAAATACACGTTTTCGCTTCAGAATAGTGATGCAGAACAAAGTTGAGTCAGACATGCTTTTGTTTGTTTAAAAGCTTGTTTTAGGGTAATTTGAGCATTTTTTGCGGAATTTGAAGCTAAAATACTCACTATTTCAATGAATCACACGTTTTCGCTTCAGAATAGTGATGCAGAACAAAAGTTGAGTCAGACAATGCTTTTGTTGGTTTAAAAGCTTGTTTAGGGTAATTTGAGCATTTTTTGGCGAATTTGAAGCTAAATACTCACTATTTCAATGAATCACACGTTTTCGTTCAGAATGTGATGCAGAACAAAATTGAGTAGACAATGCTTTTGTTTGGTTTAAAAGCTTTTTGAGTATTGAGCATTTTTTTTTTGCGCGATATTTGAAGCTAATATCTATTTCAATGAAATCACCGTTTTCGCTTCAGAATAGTGATGCAGACAAATGTTGTCAGACATTGCTTTGTTTTGTTTTAAAAGTTGTTTAGGTAATTGGAGCTTTTTTTTGCGAATTTGAAGATAATATCACTATTTCAATGAATCACGTTTTCGCTTCAGATAGTGATGCAGAACAAAAAGTTGAGTCAGACAATGCTTTTGTTTGTTTAAAATTGTTTTGGGTAATTTGAGCATTTTTTGCGCGAATTTGAGCTAAATATCACTATTTCAATGAATCACACGTTTTCGCTTCAGAATAGTGATGACAAAAAGTTGAGTCAGACAATGCTTTGTTTGGTTAAAAGCTTGTTTTAGGGTAATTTGAGCATTTTTTGCGCGAATTTAAGCTAAAATTACCTTTTCAATGAATATACGTTTTCGCTTCAGAATAGTGATGCAGAACAAAAATTGAGTCAGACAATGCTTTTGTTGGTTTAAAAGCTTGTTTTAGGGTAATTTGAAGCATTTTTTTGCGCGAATTTGAAGCTAAATTACTCTATTTAAAGATAACACTTTTTCGCTTCAGAATAGTGATGCAGACAAAAGTTGAGTAGCAATGCTTTTTTTGGTTTAAAAAGTTTGTTTTAGGTAATTTGAGCATTTTTTGCGCGAATTTGAAGCTAAATACTCATTATTTCAATGAAATCACACGTTTTCGCTTCAGATTAGTGATGAAGAAAAAAGTTGAGTCAGACATGCTTTTGTTTGTGTTTAAAAAGTTGTTTGGGGTAATTTGAGCATTTTTTTGCGGAATTTGAAGTCTAAATACTCATTATTTCAATGAAATCACACGTTTTGCTTCAGAATAGTGATGCAGAACAAAAAGTTGAGTCGACATGCTTTTGTTTGGTTTAAAAGCTTGTTTTAGGGTAATTTGAGCATTTTTTGCGCGAATTTGAAGCTAAATACTCACTATTTCAATGAAATCACACGTTTTCGCTCAGAATAGTGATGCAGACAAAAAGTTGAGTCAGATGCTTTTGTTTGGTAAAACTGTTTTTAGGGTAATTTGAGCATTTTTGCGCGAATTTAATAAAATACTCATATTTAATGAAATCACATTTTTGCTTCAGAATAGTGATGCAGAACAAAAAGTTGAGTCAGAATGCTTTGTTTTGTTTAAAAGCTTGTTTTAGGTAATTTGAGCATTTTTTGCGCGAATTTGAAGCTAAATACTCACTATTTAAGAAATCACACGTTTTCGCTTCAATAGTGATGCAGACAAAAGTTGAGTCAGACAATGCTTTGTTTGTTTAAAAAGCTTGTTTTAGGTAATTTGAGCATTTTTTGGCGATTTGAAGCTAAATACTCACTATTCAATGAAATCAACGTTTTGCTTCAGAATAGTGATGCAGAACAAAAGTTGAGTCAGACAATGCTTTTGTTTGGTTTAAAAAGCTTGTTTTAGGGTAATTTGAGCATTTTTTGCGAATTTGAAGCTAAAATACTCATATTTCAATGAAATCACACGTTTTCGCTTCAGAATAGTGATGCAGAAACAAAAGTTGAGTCAGACAATGCTTTGTTTGTTTAAAAGTTGTTTTGGGTAATTGAGCATTTTTTGCGAATTTGAAGTAAATACTCACTATTTCATGAAATCACACGTTTTCGCTTCAGAATAGTGATGCGAACAAAAAGTTGAGTCAGACAATGCTTTGTTTGGTTTAAAAGTTGTTTTAGGTAATTTGAGCATTTTTTGCGCGAATTTGAAGCTAAATACTCACTATTTCAATGAAATCACACGTTTTCGTTCAGAATAGTGATGCAGAACAAAAAGTTGAGTCAGACAATGCTTTTGTTTGGTTTAAAAGTTGTTTTAGGGTAATTTGAGCATTTTTTGCGCGAATTTGAAGATAAATACTCACATTTCAATGAAATCACACGTTTTCTTAGAATAGTGATAGCAACAAAAAGTTGAGTCAGACAATGCTTTTGTTTGGTTAAAAAGCTTGTTTGGGTAATTTGAGCATTTTTTGCGCGAATTTAGCTAAATACTCACTATTTCAATGAAATCACACGTTTTCGCTTCAGAATGTGATGCAGAAAAATTGAGTCAGACAAGTTTTGTTGGTTTAAAAGCTTGTTTTAGGTAATTTGAGCATTTTTTGCGCGAATTTGAAGCTAAATACTCACTATTTCAATGAAATCACACGTTTTCGCTTAAGAATGTGATGCAGAACAAAAAGTTGAGTCAGCAATGCTTTTGTTTGGTTAAAAACTTGTTTTAGGGTAATTTGAGCATTTTTTGCGCGAATTTGAATAAAATACTCACTATTTCAATGAAAACACGTTTTCGCTTCAGAATAGTGATGCAGAAAAAGTTGAGTGCAATGCTTTTGTTTGGTTTAAAAGCTTTTTAGGGTAATTTGAGCATTTTTTGCGCGAATTGAAGCTAAAATACTCACTATTTCAATGAAATCACACGTTTTCGCTTCAGAATATGATGCAGAACAAAAGTTGAGTCAGACAATGCTTTTTTTGGTTTAAAGCATTGTTTTAGGGTAATTTGAGCATTTTTTGCGCGAATTTGAAGTAAATACTCACTATTTCAAGAAATCACACGTTTTTGCTTAGAATAGTGATGCAGACAAAAAGTTGAGTACAATGCTTTTGTTTGTTTAAAAGCTTGTTTAGGGTAATTTGAGCATTTTTGCGCGAATTTGAAGCTAAAATACTCACTATTCAATGAAATCACACGTTTTCGCTTCAGATAGTTGATGAAGAAAAAGTTGAGTCAGACAATGCTTTTGTTTGGTTTAAAAAGCTTGTTTTAGGGTATTTGAGCATTTTTTGCGCGAATTTGAAGCTAAATACTCACTATTTCAATGAAATCACACGTTTTCGCTTCAGAATAGTGATGCAGAACAAAAAGTTGAGTCAGACAATGCTTTTGTTTGGTTTAAAAGCTTGTTTTAGGGTAATTTGAGCATTTTTTGCGCGAATTGAAGCAAAAATACTCACTATTTCAATGAAATCACACGTTTTCGCTTCAGAATAGTGATGCAGAACAAAAGTTGAGTCAGACAATGCTTTTGTTGGTTTAAAACTTGTTTTAGGTAATTGAGCTTTTTTTGCGACGAATTTGAACTAAATACTCACTATTTCAATGAATCACATTTTTGCTTCAGAATAGTGATGCAGACAAAAGTTGAGTCAAGACATGCTTTGTTTGTTTAAAAGCTTGTTTTAGGTATTTGAGCATTTTTGCGCGAATTTGAAGCTAAAATACTCACTATTTCAATGAAATCCACGTTTTCGCTTCAGAATAGTGATGCAGAACAAAAGTTGAGTCAGAATGCTTTTGTTTGGTTTAAAAAGCTTGTTTTGGGTAATTTGAGCATTTTTGCGGAATTTGAAGCTAAAACTCACTATTTCAATGAATCACATTTTTCGCTTCAAGATAGTGATGCAGAACAAAATTGAGTCAGACAATGCTTTTGTTTGGTTTAAAAGCTTGTTAGGGTAATTTGAGCATTTTTTGCGAATTTGAAGCTAAAATATCACTATTTCAATGAAATCACACGTTTCGCTTCAGTAGTGATGCAGAAAAAAGTTGAGTCAGACAATGCTTTTGTTGGTTTAAAAAGCTTGTTTAGGGTATTTGACATTTTTTTGCACGAATTTGAAATACTCACTATTTCAATGAAATCACACGTTTCGCTCAGAAGTGTGCAGAACAAAAAGTTGAGTCAGACAATGCTTTGTTTGGTTTAAAAAGCTTGTTTGGGTAATTTGAGCATTTTTTGCACGAATTTGAAGCTAAATACTCATATTTCAATGAATCACACGTTTTGCTTCGATAGTGATGCAGACAAAAAGTTGTCAGACAATGCTTTGTTTGGTTTTAAAAGCTTGTTTTAGGGTAATTTGAGCATTTTTTGCGAATTTGAAGCTAAATACTCTCATATTTCAATGAATCACACGTTTTCGCTTCAGAATAGTGATGCAGAACAAAGAGTGAGTCGACAATGCTTTTTTGGTTAAAAGCTTGTTTAGGGTAATTGACATTTTTTGCGGAATTTGAGCTAAATACTCACTATTTCAATGAAATCACATGTTTTCGCTTCAGAAAGTGAGCAGAACAAAAAGTTTCAGAATGCTTTTTTGGTTTAAAGCTTGTTTAGGTGTATTTGAGCATTTTTGCGAATTTGAAGCTAAAATACTCACTATTCAATGAATCACGTTTTGCTTCAGATAGTGATGCAGAACAAAGTTGAGTCAGACAATGCTTTTGTTGGTTTAAAAAGCTTGTTTTAGGGTAATTTGCATTTTTTGCGCGAATTTGAGCTAAATACTCACTATTTCAATGAAATCACACGTTTTCGCTTCAGATAGTGATGCAGAACAAAATTGAGTCAGAAATGCTTTTGTTTGGTTTAAAAAGTTGTTTTAGGTAATTTGAGCATTTTTGCCAATTTGAAGTAAAATCACTATTTCAAGAATCAACGTTTTCGTTCAGATAGTGATGCAGACAAAAATTGAGTCAGACAATGCTTTTGTTTGGTTAAAAGCTTGTTTAGGTAATTTGAGCATTTTTTGCGCGAATTGAAGCTAAAATACTCACTATTTCAATGAAATCACACGTTTTGCTTAGATAGTGATGCAGACAAAAGTTGAGTCAGACAATGCTTTTGTTGGTTTAAAAAGCTTGTTTAGGTAATTGAGCATTTTTTGCGCGAATTTGAAGTATCCAAAATTTATTTCAATGAAATCAACCTTTTGCTTCAGATAGGATGCGAAAAAAGTTGAGTCGCTGCTTTTGTTTGTTTAAAAGCTTGTTTTAGGGTAATTGAGCATTTTTTGCGCGATTTGAAGCTAAAATACTCACTATTTCAATGAAATCACACGTTTTCGCTTCAGAATAGTGATGCAAAAAAAGTGAGTCAGACATGCTTTTTGTTTGGTTTAAAAAGTTGTTTTGGGTAATTTGAGCTTTTTTTGCGCGAATTTGAGCTAAATATCATATTTCAATGAAATCAACGTTTTCGCTTCAGAATAGTGATGCAGAACAAAAGTTGAGTCAGCAATGCTTTTGTTTGGTTAAAAAGCTTGTTTTAGGGTAATTTGAGCATTTTTTTTTGGCGGATTTGAAGTAAATACTCATATTTAATGAAATCACAGTTTGTTCAGCTAGTGATGCAGAACAAAAAGTTGAGTCAGACAATGCTTTGTTTGGTTAAAATCTTGTTTAGGTAATTTTGAGCATTTTTTTGCGATTCAATTAAAACCTATTTAATAAATCACACTTTTCCGCTTCAGATAGTGATGCAGAACAAAAGTGAGTCGACATGATTTTGTTGTTGAAAAGCTGTTTTAGGTTTTTTATATTTTTTGCGCGAATTTGAAGCTAAATACTCCTATTTCATGAAATCACAGTTTTCGCTTCAGAATGTGATGCAGAACAAAAGTTGAGTAGAATGCTTTTGTTTGGTTAAAAAGCTTGTTTTTGGTATTTGACATTTTTGTCTGCCGAATTTGAAGTAAATACTATATTCAAAAATCACGTTTTTCGCTTCAGATAGTGATGCAGAACAAAAATTGATCAGCAATGCTTTTGTTTGGATTAAAGCTGTTTTCGGGAAATTTGAGCATTTTATTTGCGCGAATTTAAGCATACTCATATTTCAATAATCACACGTTTTCGCTTCAGATAGTGATGCAGAAACAAGTTTAGTCAGCATGCTTTGTTTGTTTAAAAGCTTGTTTTAGGTATTGGAGCATTTTTTTGCGGAATTTGAAGCTAAATACTTCACTATTTCATGAAATCACATGTTTTGCTTCAGAATAGTGCAGAACAAAAGTTGAGTCAGACAATGCTTTGTTTGTTTAAAAAGCTGTTTTGGGTAATTTTGAGCATTTTTGGCGAATTTGAAGCTAAATCTCACTATTTCAATAATACACGTTTTGCTTCAGATAGTGTGCAGAAACAAGAAGTTGAGTCAGACAATGCTTTTGTTGGTTTAAAAAGCTGTTTTAGGGTATTTGAGCATTTTTTTTGCGCGAATTGAAGCTAATCACTCATTTAAATAAATCACGTTTTCGCTTCGAATAGTGATAAACAACAAAAGTTGAGTCAGACATGCTTTTGTTTGGTTAAAAACTTGTTTTGGTGAATTTGAGCATTTTTTTGCGCGAATTTACAATAAATACTCACTATTTATAAACGTTTTCGCTTCAGATAGTGATGCGAGAACAAAAGTTGAGTCAGACAGCTTTTGTTGGTTTAAAAAGCTTGTTTTAGGTAATTTGAGCATTTTTTGCGCGAATTTGAAGCTAAATATCTCACTATTTTAATATCACACGTTTTCGCTTAGATAGTGTGCAAACAAAAGTTGAGTCAGACAATGCTTTTGTTTTGGTAAAAAGTTGTTTAGGTAATTAGCATTTTTTTTGCGCAGAATTTGAGCTAAAAATACTCACTATTTCATGAAATCACAACGTTTTTCTTCAGAATAGTGATGCGACAAAGTTGAGTCGACAATGCATTTGTTTGGTTTAAAAGCTTGTTTAGGGTAATTTGAGCATTTTTTGGCATGAATTTGAAGATAAAATCTCACTATTTCAATGAATCACAGTTTTCGCTTCAGAATAGTGATGCAGACAAAAGTGATCAGACATGCTTTTGTTTGGTTTAAAAAGCTTTTGTTTAGGTAATTTGAGACATTTTTTTGCAGAATTTTGAAGATAAAATATCACTATTTCAATAAATACACGTTTTCGCTTCAGAATAGATGATGCAGACAAAAGTTGAGTCGGCATGCTTTTTTTTGGCTTAAAAATCTTGTTTTAGCGGATTTGAACATTTTTGTTGCCGCGAATTTAAACTAATTAATCTCTATTTCAATAAACAACGTTTTTCGCTTCAAGAATAGTGATGAGAGAAAAGTTGAGTCAGGAATGCTTGTTCGTTTGTTTAAAAGCTTGTTTTGGGTTGATAATTGAGATTTTTTCTTGCGCATATTAACAGAAATTACTATCTATTTCAAATGAACACGTTTTCGCCTCAGAATACTGATGCCAAACAAAAGGTTGAGGAGTCAGACAATTTTTGTTTGGTTTAAAAGATTGTTTGATAGGGTTTGGCTTTTTTTGACATTTTTGCGTTTACAAGTCCTTTCTGTGAAATGCAGCGATTTGCGAATTTGAAGCTAAAATACTCACTGTTTCAATAAAATCACGCGGTTTCGCTTCAGAATAGTGATGTAAAACAAAAAGTTGAGTCAGAAAATGCTTTTGTTTGGTGAAAAAAGCT
>JAXMNL010000155.1:11005-22367 GCA_035128595.1 Eptatretus atami | reverse complement strand
TTGCAAGTCCTTTCTGTGAAATGCAGCGTTTTGCGAATTTGAAGCTAATATACTCACTATTTCAAAAAAAACCACGCGTTTTCGCTTCAGAATAGTGATGCAGACCAAAAAGTTGACAGTCGGGGCATGCTTCTTTAGGTTGGAAAAAAGTTTTTATAGCCGATTTGAACATGTTCTGTCTGTTTTCAAGTTCCCTTCGCTGAAATGCGCGTTTGCGAGTTGAAGCAAAAATTTCACGTATGTCTATAAAATCCACTGTTTTCTTCAGAATAGGTATGCAGAACAAAAAGCTTGAGTCAGACATTGCTTTTGTTTGGTTTTCTTAAAAAGCTCATGTTTTAGCGGCTTGTAACTTGAGCATTTTTTTTTGCGCGAATTTGACATACAATCACCATATTTATCGAAATCACACGTTTCATTCACGAATAGTGATGCTGCAGAACAAAGTTGAGTAGACATGCTTTGTTGGTTTTATAAATCGCTTCAGGTTGCTGCCTGGGTATCTGAGCTATTTATGTCGATTAAGCTAAAATACCCGCATACCAATGAAAAGTTACCGTTTTTCGTAAAGCAATAAGTGATGGTAGAACGCCTATTGCCGCTCGAGCAATCTTTATGTTTGTGAAAAGTTGTTTCTAGTGCCATTTCGGATTTTTTTTTTTTTTTTTTTTATTGTGTTTCTATTACCCCAGGCGCTTCGTCTTTTATTGTTATTTTTCTTTTCACTTATTAGTTTCTTGCGTTTTACAATGTTCGTTTCTGTGTGTTAGATCGCGTTTTTTTTTGTATTATATCTAATATCATTTTATTCTTTTATTTCTATATTTTAAATCGACGGCGTTTCCTTCAGATTTTGATTCTTGAACATATTTGTGTTGAGTTTTCGGTTTTTTTCTTTTTTGTTTTCTTTTTTTTTGTACGGCTTTTTTTTTTTTTTTCTTTTTTTTTTTTTTCTTTTTGTTATGTAATAATTTTTTTGTTTTTGTAGGCTAGTGAGACATTCTGTTTGCTTTTTTTTTTTTTTTTTTATTTTTTTCTCTTTCTTTTGATTATGTTCGTGATTTCTTCATTCTGCGGTAAGTTTTTTTTGTTTTTTTTTCACCGTCTTTGATTTATTTCCACTTTATTTATCAAATCGGTTTCGCTTTCGTGCTTCGCAATTTATGCAGAGAGAAATGCTTGTAGTTTTTTTTTTTTGTGTCTAGTTGTTCTGTGTTTGTGTGTGTGAAAACGTTGTTTTAGGCACATTAGACCAGTTTTACGTTTACAGTCCTTTCTGTGAAATGCAGCTTTTGTGGTTCCATCGTTTTGCGTTTTTATTGAAGTACTACTTCGCTCATTTCAATTTTTTATCATTTTTTCGCTTCAGCATTGTGATGCCAGCACTTGGCATGATTTTTTGAGGTTTGTTGTTTGTTGTGTGGCACATGCTTTAGTTTGGTAAACTTGTTTCCTAGGACTTTTGAATATGTCATTGCGTTTACAAGGTCTTTTCTCAGTTCGCTGTAAAGCCAGCGGAGTTTTGTTCTTTCGAATTTGAAGCTAATACATCCACTCATTCTCAGTTAATAATCACTCGGGTTTTCGGTTTAGAGGTGCTCAGTCGCGTAAGCAAAGTTGTGTGTTCCTCTGTGCGCGGCGCGGCATGTTTGCTTTGGTGCAAAAAACGTGTTCTTAAGTGTACAATATTCTAGGACATGGTTGCATTACAGTCGTTACTGTGCTATGCATGGCCGATTTGCGTGCAATCTGAAAGCTAAACATATTTCCCTATACAAATAAATAGCAGTTTTCGCTGCTTCAGTCGAGATAGGTATGCGAACGACACTAAAGTTGAGCTCGGTGCGAGATCGTCTTGTTTGGTGTTCTTAAATAGACCTTTGTTTTACTCGTGATTTGAGTGCCTTTGCGCAATAATTTAAAGCTTAATACTCTGTATTCGTCACATGAGAGTCACGACGTTTTGCACTTCAAGAATACGTTGCGCAGCGCAACAAAAAGTGCTGTCTTGATGTGCAGCAACCATTGGTTTTGTGTTGTTATAAGCCACCTTGTCCTTGTGATCGGCTCTTATTGGTGATGCAGCCTTTAGCTATTCTTTGGTGATATGTGAAGCTTACTGAGAGTATCTCCACTATCTTCCAATAACGCCACCACCACTTTTTCGCCTTCCGGCGTACATAGCTTGACTTGCCATGAATCCAATATCATAAGCTGGTTATACGGCAATGCTTAAGTTTGAAGGTGAAAAAGACCTTTAACCTCATCACCGTCTTTCGGAACCTATGGCCCAATTTGAGTATAGTATTCAACTCAAGCCTTTATACCAGATACCTCCTATCAGACTCGTTTCCCGTCGTACTGAACAGCTGGGGGAATATGTCTCAGCGCTCTAGACGTTGTATTTCCGCCGATATCATTAACTGCTAACCACACCTTACTCATCATTTCTCAACTAAAACAATCCGACGGCATTCCCTCGCCCGTGCTGCAGGAGATTGTCCGTCAGCAGCTACAGTCGAATAGCCACCCAAAACACGTTTTTGTTCTTCTCGCCTGGGCCTATGTCGAATTGCTCAACTCCCATATATCTAGGCCGACTTGTCGCAGAGCGAAAATAAGCCTGATGATGAGCCGCCATTGAGAGTCTGGTCGTTTCTATACATATTACCTTGTCTTCTTTGAAACTGGCCCAGCTCATTTCTAATGTTGCGCTCTTGACAAAAGTCTCACTAAGCACTCGTTCAATATATTTACCGCCAGTCCCGAAGTTTCGCTGTGTCGGGTATAGTGATTTTAGTGAATAAACCACACGTGCTACTCTTCTAGTTATTCGCGGCTCTAGGCAATGTCTTGCTTAGGTCTTATTGGTGAAAGCTTTTGTAGTCTGCTCTTGTCGGCTCACATTCGAACTGTTTGCCTGTTTGACAAGGTCCTTTTCTCAGTGTAAAGCTGTTACTCCAGCACGGTTTCTAGGTACGTAAGTTTGCATCTGTGCTTACGCTTCTACCTGTCCTACCATATTTCAGGCTTAAACGTGCTACACCCGCATCTCAGCGCAGTCGTCAGATATCTCCGGCCTGTCCAGTCAATTGATCGCAGCAGCAACAAGAAGTTCCGTCGGTGTGGTGGGCTAAGATGACCTATTCAGTTTGGCTTGAAAACATAGTGGTTTTGCGCCCATTTGAGACTGTTGACCTTTCTGCGGCACGGCACGCACTTTACAAGTCCTTTCTGTCGAAATGCGCAGCGTTTTGCGAATTTAAGCCTAAAATCTACTCACTTATTCAATTTAAATCACGCGTTTTCGCTTCATAATAGTGATGCAGAACAAAAGTTGAGTCGGCCACTATGCTTTAGTTTGCCGGTGAAAAAACTCTGTTTTCAGGCCCATTTGAACATGTTTGCGTTTACAAGTCCTTTCTGTGAAATTGCACGTTTTGAATTTGAATCTGCTAAATACTCTCACTCATCTTACCATATTCACTATCACGCACCGACACTTGTTTCTCATGTTCATATAGTATGCACGCGAATCAAAAAGTTGTATTGTCGGGGCCAATGCTTTGATTTGGTGAAAAAAAGCTTGTTTTAGGACCAATTATGAGACATTTGCTTTACACAGTCCTTCTGTGAAAGGCGCGTTCCCGTTCTTAGCGTAAACTCGACATTTTTCGACACTGCATATACGGCTCCGCCCTACTTATAAATACTCTCGATTCTATCTTCACTTTCTAAATATCCTATCTAGCTGTCGGCTTCTTCTGCGTTCAGATGTTGTCTGTATGCAAAGCCAACAAGTTGTCAATGTCAGTGGCAGAATTTCAGTTGGGTTTTTGAAAAATCGTTGTTCTTAGGCCAACTTGATGACTGTCTTGCTTTACTACAGTCTTTCTGTGACACTGCGGTAATTGCGAATTTGACACATAGCGAATATATCTCACTTTATTGTCAAAATCGACGCTGCTTCGCGTTCTAATACGGTGAATGTCGACAATATAGTTGAAGTCGCGGCATTATTGCTGTAGTTTGGTGAAACGTTGTTTTTAGCTCCTATGAGCTTTTCCTGTACAAGTCCTTTCTGTGAAATGCAGCGTTTTGCGAATTTGAAGCTAAAATTACTCACTATTTCAATAAAATCACGCGTTTTCGCTTCAACATAGTGATGCAGAACAAAAAGTTGAGTTGGTCAATGCTTTTGTTTGGTGAAAAAAGCTTGTTTTCGGCCAGTTTGAGACATTTTTGCGTTTACAGGTCCATTCTGTGAAATGCAGCGTTTTGCGAATTTGAAGCTAAAATACTCACTATTTCAATAAAATCACGCAAAGATTATGAAAAGGATAATTAGCTCAAATCCAAACCCGGCATTCACAGAAAATGTAAACCAACACCAAAGGCCACAAAAAGCTTTACACAAACAAAGATTGCCCTGACAACCTCGCGTCATCAGCTATGACGAAAAGCGAATGCGTGACTTTTAAAATGAAACAGGTGACGATCTACGCATCAAATCGGCAAACGCCCGGCCATTCACAAAAGGACGGTACCAAACATCTCAAATGGCCTACAAAACAACCTTCCAGCAATTATGCATGGACCGACCGCAAACTCTCTCATCACATTGCTGAACAAAAACGGTGAATATCTATGGGAAACACGTGATAATACTCAACGCTAAACGCATTCAACAAAAGGAACTGTAAACCAAACATGTCCAATGTACAAAACCCACATATTCACAACAAAAGCATTGACCTCGACCAGTGTTGTATCGAACACTATGAACCGAAAAATCGGTAAGAATAAGCAATATCCAAACGCAAAACCAGCTCATCCAAGAAACCTAAACGCAAACTTCAACTGCTCTAAAACAAGTATTCACCCAAACTAAGCCAGGTACTCTAACTTTCTCAACTATCAACGAAACGCATATTATAAAAGTGAGAGGAACTCAAATCGGCAACCGAGCATGCATTTCGCAACAAGCCGTAAATCAGCAATAACTCCAAATAGCTATAAACAAGTATTCCCGAAAAAAACTGCCACCAACTCCATACAACTGGCAAAAACACATATTGAAATAACGCACAAAGTACCTCATAAGCGAAAACGCACATTCACAGAAAAGACATCGTAAACGGCAATAACGAATAGGCTCATAGAAACTTTTCACACCAAACAACATACACGACCACTTGTTCCAATGCAAAACGGAAGAAACAGACATGAAAACCGTATCAACAATCAAACCAAAAAAACTCATCACAGAAACTAAACAAAGCCAAGCAAACAACTTACACAAACAAGCATGTCCACCAACTGATCGCATCCAACGAACGAAAACAAGTGAAATTGATCTAGACTCAAAAGATCCAAAACCGGCACTCCACAAAAGCTAAAACGAAAACGTATCAACGGACCAAATACACTTCACCAAAAAAAGCATGCCGACCAACTGTCGCATCACTCGAAAGCGAAACGCGTGATTAGCTGAAACACTATATGCAACCAAAAACGCGCACACAGAACCACCCGAACAACAAAAAACCAAAACCTAAAAAGCACTCACCAAACAAAACATGGACGCTCAACTTGTCCATCACATCGGAATGCGAAATGAGCCGATTCATCGAACGGACTAAAGCTTCAAATCGCTAAACCACACGCATCACAGAAAAGACATTAAACGCAAACATCCAAATACCTAACAACAACTTCACCAAATATCATGAACCGACCAATTTCTTCCAACACACCCTGAACTAAAGCGACTATGAAACGAAATACCATGCTAAAACCTGCACACAAAGACTGTAAACGCAAACAAGTTCAAAGGCAAAACAAAGCTTCACACCGCGAAAAAGCAGTGACACCAACTTTGCCGCAACCACATCGAACAAAAGCATAGAACACGTAATAAGCACAACCCAAAACCATTCACGAAAACTAAACGCAAACACATCCAAATGGGCACCAAAACAACAATACCAACAAACATGCGACACATGTGCCATCACTCGAAACAAACATCGTAGAAAAATCAGATCAGCTCAAAATTCGGACTAAAACGCGCATCCACAAAGACGTAACCAAAAAGCATAGGCAAAAACAAGCCAACCAAAACAAGCACTCAACTGGTCCATACGAACAAACTCGATCTAGAAAAGAGTATTAGCTTCAAACCGCAAAAGCTTCTAGCATTCACAGGACGACGAAAGCAAAAATCAAATTGGCCTAAAAAACGAGCTTCACCCAACAAAAGCATCACAAATGTCCACACTTTAGCAAAAAACTGTCTCATGAAATAGTGATAATACACTCAAACCCAAAACCGCATTACAAAACCTGAAGCAAAAATGAATGCAAAAAAACCTCACCAAACAAACAGCACCAACCGGCTATCATCACATCAACGAAAACGTGATAAATAACAAATACGCAAATTCCTAAACCGCAAACAAAAGGACTGTAACACCAAACCAGTCCAAACTACACAAAAATCAACTTTCACCAAAAAGCAGACCGACCAATCTCGCACCCACAGCCATCGAAAATGCAATTTATGAAACAGTATATTAACTCAACCAAACGACGCTATTGCTACAAAAAGTGTAAACGCAACAGCCAAAGGCAAAACAACTTTCAACACACGAATAAAAGCAGACAACGGACCAACATGTTTCACGCACACATATACTGAACGAAACGGGATTTATTACAGGAGTAATTACAACACAAAAACGCGCATACAATACAACTGAAACGCAAACATTTCAAAGGAGCCCAAAACACCTTCACCAAACTAAGCAGCACACACAACCTTCTGACGTCATAATCAACAAAAGGCATTTATTAAAGGAAATTAGCTCAAACGCAAAAACCGCACAATCAAAGAAAGACCTGTAACAAAACAACCAAATGGCCAAACAAGCTTTCAACCAAAAAAGGCAGCCCGACCCAAACTTGTTCTCACACTAATCCGAAGCAAAACCAAGGATCAGGAAATCGTAACTAACTCAAAATCGCAAAACGCCGGCGCAATCACACAAGACTAAACGCAAACATTCCAAAGCCAAAACACATTCACAAATAACATGCCTGACCAAACATTTAGTTCGGCAAACAATTCTGTAACGAAAAACGCCTGAGTATACATGGCAAAAGTGAGATATGTAGACTTCAAATCGGCAAAACGCTGGGACATTCCACAGAAAATGTAAACCAGCACATAATCAATGGCCAAACGTACGCCTCACAAAAACAGGCCTGACACAACTTGTTCGCACACTATACCAGAAGCCAAAAACGCGTAATTTTATGCAAAATGAGATAATTAGTCAATTCGCAAACGAATGCATTCACAGAAAGGATGAAACGCAAAGCCGCAAAATTGCCAAAACCACTCTTTCAGCCAAATCAGAAATACAAGCTCACCACTTCTGTCCCATCAAATGCAGCGCGAAAACCGAGTATGAAAGAATTCAACTTCAACCCAAAAATAACGAGGGCATACAAAAAGACTCGTAAACCAAAAGTGGCTCAATGCCTAAAACACCATTCACAAACAAAAAGCACGCTCGAACAGAACTTTGATTCGCATCAGCCATCGAAGCGAAAAACGTGACTATGAACTAAGCGCAATATATATCCAAATCGCAAAAACCTGCATCAATTGCAAAGACCTTGGATAAACGCAAACATTCATCAGAACTCGCCAAACTAAGCTGTTTTACCAAACAAAGCATGCCCGACTCAACTCTTCGCATCAACTATTATCCGAAGCGAAACACGCGTGATTATGAAATGTGACAAATTACTCAAATCGACAAAAGATCTGCTAACACAGAAAGTAACGTAATCGCAACATAGTCAAATTGGCCTAATACTAGCATTCTCACCAACTTACGATAGCATGCCATGACAACTCTTTCGCACACAGTTCAACAAAATGCGTGATATGGAAACAGTGAGATTTATGAGCATCAAACGATAAACCCGTGACATTTCACAGAAAGGACTGTAATACGCAACATCCAAATGGCCAAACAACTTATTTCACGACCAAATAGCCAATGTACCACCAACTTTCCTTTACGCATCACATAAGCGCAGCGAACATGCCGTGATATTATGAAACAGCGATATTAAGGCTTAATTCGCTAAAACGCTCCTTAACAAAAATGAATGAAAACCAAACCATGTCTCAAACTGAGAAAAACAACTTTCGATCCAAACGTAAAGCATGACGACTACAACGTATGCGCATCACAGTCTGAACATAAATCGTGATCTTATGAAAATTTATATTTTAGCTTCAAATTTCGCAATAACGCATTCAAAGAAAGACTGTAAACCAAACATGTCCATCAAATGGCCTAGAACACTTTGCACGTCAAACGACTAAGCATGCGTGACCACTGTGTTCTGTCAACATAGCTGAAGTGAAAACGGATGATTTAATTGAAATAAGGATAGTTTAGATTCAAAAATCGAAACGCATTTCCATTGAAAGACTTGAAAACGAAAATTCAAATTGGCCTAAAAACAAGTTTTCACCAAAAAAAGCACTGATCCACTCAACTTTGTTCTGCATCACAATCTGAAGCGAAAACCGTATTTATGAAAGTGGAGTAATTTTAGCTAATTCTGCAAAACGTTACAGCAGAAAGGACTTGATAGCCCAAAAATGCAAGGGCCAAAACAAACTTTTACAGAGCATAAAGGCATAGTCCGTTCAATTGTTTACACGTGTTCTGCATCAACTATAACGATAACTGCTTTATGAAATAGGACTGAGTATTTACTTCAATATCAAAACGCTGCATTTCACAGAAAGGACTTGTAACGCAAAAATGGTCTCAAATGCAAAAACACTTTTTCACAAACAAGCATGTCGACAAACTTTGTCTGCATCACTATCAAGCGAAACTGCGTGAATGAAAAGTGAGTATTTTGCTTCAAGATCGAAACGCTCACTCACAAGAAAGAATGAAAGATGCAAAACAAGTCTCAATGCCGTAAAGCTAAAATCACAAAACCATTACCGCCAACTTTTTGTCTGTCATCGCTATTCGAAGCCGAAACCGCGATGTTTTGAGATATGTAGATATTTTTGTAGTCTCAAATCGCAAACACGTGCTGCTTACCAATAGATCTGTAAACGAAAAATTGTCAATTGGCATAAAACATGCTTTTTCACCAAACAAAAGCATTGTCGCCAAATTTGTTCTGCATCACTATCGAAGCGAAATGCGGTTAAATTTTAGTGAAACGATTGGTAATGGTATGCTATCAACTTCGCGTAAACATCGCTGCTACACAAAAGACTGTAAAATGCCTGCAACCAGTCTGGAAATTTACCAAACAGCTATGTTCAACAAATAAATCATGACCGACAACTTTTTCTCTGCATCACATCACTCCGAAGACGAAAATGCGTGGGGGAAGACTACTAAAGCGAAAAACCAATGGAAAGTTATAAATTTAGCTTAATTTCGCTAAAGACCACTGGCAATTCATCAGACTAAGGGACTCTGTAATACTGCAAACAGTACTCAAAGGTACAAAACAAGCTTTCCCAGAATTAAGCATGATCCTGACTCAAACTTATTGTTCGCATACAATTTCTCAACGCGAAAATGTCGGATACATGCAAATAGAAGTTAGTTAGCTTCAAATTCGCAAAACCCTGCCTATGCATTCGAAAGAACGAGATAAACACTAAAATGTCTCAAATTGGCCAAAACAAGTTTTTCACAAACAAACTTGCGACCTCACTTTTTGTTCTGCTCATATTCTGAACGAAAACCGTGATTTTATGAAAAGTGAGTATTTAGCTTCAAATTCGCAAAACGCTGCATTCACAGAAAGGACTTGTAAAAGAAAATGTCAAATTGGCCTAAAACAAGCTTTTTCACCAAAAGCATTGCCCGACTCAACTTTGTTCTGCATCACTATTCTAGCGAAAACGCGATTTTATTAAATAGTGAGATAAGCTTCAAATCGCAAAACCTGCATTTCACAGAAAGACTTAAACCAAAAATGCAAATTGGCTAAAAACCTTTTCACCAAAAAACTTGCTTGACTAACTTTTGTTCGCATCACTATTCTGAAGCGAAACGCGTGATTTTATTGAAATGTGAGTATTTAGCTTCAAATTCGCAAAACCTGCATTTCACAGAAAACTTGTAAACGCAAAATTCCAAATGGCTAAAACAACTTTTCAACCAAAAAAATTGCTGACTCAACTTTTGTTTCTGATCATACTGAAGCAAAACGCTGATTTATTGAAATAGTGATATTTAGCTTCAAATTCGCAAAACGCTGCATTTCAAGAAAGATTAAACCAAAATGTCTCAAATTGGCTAAAACAGCTTTTCACCACAACAAAGCATTTCGACTCAACTTTTGTTCTGCATACATCTGAAGCGAAAACGCGTATTTTATTGAAATAGTGAGTATTTACTTCAATTCGCAAAACCTGCATTTCAAAGAAAAACTGTAAACAAAATGTCATAATTGGCCTAAAACAAGCTTTTTTCACCAAACAAAAGCATTGCCTACTCAACTTTGTTTCTGCATCACTATTCTGAAGCGAAAACCGTGATTTATTGAAATATGAGTATTAGCTTCAAATCGCAAACGCTGCATTTCACAGAAAAGACTTGTAACACAAAATATCAAATGCCTAAAACAAGCTTTTTCACCAAAAAAAGCATTGTCGACTCAACTTGTTTTCACATCCTGAAGCGAAACACGTATTTATTGAATATGAGTATTTTAGCTTCAAATTCGCAAAAACGCTGCATCACAGAAAGGACTTGAACGACAAAATGTCTAATTGAGCTAAAAAACTTTCAACAACAAAAGCATGCCCGACTCAACTTTGTTCTGCATCACATTCTGAGCGAAAACGCGTATTATAAATGAGTATTTAGCTTCAAACTGCAAAACGTGCATTTCACAGAAAGACTTGTACGCAAAATGATACAAATGTCAAAACAAACTTTTCACCAAAAAAGCATCCCGACTCAACTTTTCTGCATCCATATCTGAAGCGAAAACGCGTGATTTATGAAAAGTGATATTTAGCTTCAAATTCGCAAACGCGCATTTCACAGAAAGACTTTGTAAACAAATATCAAATTGCAAAACAAGCTTTTCACAAACAAAAGCATTCCACTCAACCTTTGCTCATACATTTTGAAGCGAAAAGTGATTTATAAAGTGAATTTAGCTCAAATTCGCAAAACGCTGCATTTCACAGAAATGACGTAACGCAAAGTCTCAAATGGCCTAAAACAAGCTTTTCACCAAACAAAGCATTGCCGACCACTTGTTGCATCACATTCGAAGCGAAAAT
>JAXMNL010000154.1:101168-112889 GCA_035128595.1 Eptatretus atami | reverse complement strand
CATCTTGATGTAACTCATTTTATTAGAACTTGAAATCAAATGTAATAATTTGTGTCTCTCTTTTAATAAGGTCTTATTAAGCTTGTCTCATGTGCTGGAGCTAAAGGTCTGCAGGCATTTGGCTCCATAGAAGTGGCTCCAGTGAACCGTTTCGCTCGCTGCTCTGCTGGATGTCTTGAGAATGCAACCCACAAATTAATATATTGTTACGGCTGTGGAAATTCGCAAACCACCATGAAGGGCCCGTAGGTGAGATATCTCTAAGTACTCTAGTACATTGTTATAGTAGCACCAAACCCGTTGTTTAGAGGGAATTTCCGTGTTCACGAGGGCTGTGAATCCTTTTGAGTTAGCCCTTTTTCTTTTCTCTATCGTTATTTTGGGACCAATAAATCCCACACAACTCAAACAACCACCACTTCCTCTTTACCTCCACAACTCCACCCCAGCAAACATCGCTTCACCGCCATTCTCAAGACGACGACCCCGCCAAAACCAAACTCCAGCACCACCTGCCGCCTTTCTCCAAGCGTCGTGGCCATGGGCCTAGTGAATGCGTTTCTATTGCGCCCCCGAAAAATCGGATCAGGAAATGCTTCACACCCCCTTTTCATCCAATCCTAATGACCGAGCATCGGGTAGTGTAGCCCCTCCGAACCCGCTGTGAATGCGTCCTTTCTCCACCGAAGCGGAATCCAGGAAGGCTTTCACGCCCCCTTTCATCCATCAATGACCGAGCATCGGTTAAGATTGCCCCGCCTCCGAACCCCTGTGATCAAAATTTACGCTAACGCCCTCGCGCCGGGCTATTATGGCCGCGACGCTCGGGGCGGGAAGTCAAGAGGAAGTCAAGTGAGAGCGTGGCAGTAAAAACGGAGGAAGTCAAGTGGAAAGCGGTGCAGTACGGAGGAGGAAGTCAAGTGGAAGCGGTGCAGTACGAAAGGAGGAAGTTCAAGTGGAAACGGTGCAGTTACGAAAGAGGAAGTCAAAGTGGCAAGCGGTGCAGTGCGTCGGCGGAAGTCAAGTTGCGCAGTAGCGTCGGCAATGAGAACGCAAGTGGGAGCAGTGGAGTGGCAGCGGCGGGAGGTTGTCGGGAGACGAAGTCCTAAGTCTGCAGTGTCGGCAGGGCAGTCCGAGTGGGAGACGGAGCTGGGAAGCCGACGGGAAAGGCAGACGGGGAGCGCCGGAGGAGAGCTCGCCGACACGCCAGGGGCACGAAGCCAGGCCGCAGTAACTGACATTGTGCGGCTTGCCCGCCAATCGACGCACGAGGGCGCGGGTAGGACCCCTTTCGGTCTCGTGGACCTGGCCGCTGCATCCAGTTCGCACGTGCGCATTAGGCCACAGGCGCACAGTCTGACTACCCTTGCCTTGAGGGGGTCTTTCGCTTTGCTTTGTGTGATGCGTGTTGTGGGCCGTGTCTTGTAAAGTAGAAACTGTTTAAGTGCAGTAAATAAACCTTTGCTTGTAATTCGGTAAGTAATTCTTCTTTCCATTCTAATGTAATGGTGTATATGTGTGCTTCCGTGTGTGGTGAAATAAATGTGGCTTTGTGTTGATTGTTCCCCGTTTCGCTGCGTGCCTTATCCTTTGTTGGGTCTCCATCTTGACCTTCCACGTAAAGGGTCGAAGTGGGCGTGAATACGCCGATAATTAATTGAACCGTCGAGGCTGACGATAACACTGCTCGGTTAATCCGCGATAGCACGGAACGGAACCGTTAAGCGGTTTCGCGTCCGAAGTCGCCTGCGGCGAGGTGCGATTCGCCCGGTTTACATCCGCGTGGGTACTTAGGTAGGTCGAGTTTTGGGCGAACAACCTTCCCACGTGGGTGGCGATTGCACGATCGTGGTGAGGCGAAAGGCCCACCCGTGACTGGCTCGCCGGCGTTAAGTCCGAGAGGGTCACGACTGAATTGTCCGTCTGGTGGGCGACGACGGCCGCCATTCGAGTCACGTGGCCGTTCGCGAGCGGCGGGCCGATTCGCACAATAATTATTAAGAAATCCACAAAGACAAGAAAGAATATGCCGGTGATTCCATTTGATTTTTGGATCCTTTTCACTTTGGTCAATATACGTTTGGGATCGAGGAGAGATGAAGGTGGAAACGACGGGTGTAGTTCCTTACCAAACACTGTATACACCTTAAATGACGGTGAATAGATTAAACGGATTTTTGAAAGGATACCATTTGAAAATTAAAACCTCAATCAAAAATCGGCTCGAGTAAATTTCTAAATATCTCGAAGTGTTTAATTCCCGAAGTCCCTCGTTTCTGCTACATTCAAAACTGAAGGACATGTATTGAAAATACTGTCGCAGTCTTTTTGGCTGCTGCACAGCTACGTGGTTGCTTGGCAACGAAATTCAAACGGCGGCCATTCCCAGTATATTAATCAACTTATTGGCAAAAGTTTCATCGATAATCGGTTCGCTGGTTCGTGCTGTGGAGCCTCGCGTTGCAGACACACTAACATACCACACACACACGACAGACAGACAGCCGGAAAACCCGAGCAATAAAGGGATATCTCATATATAGCGGAATCCGAACAGGTGTGAAAAACATAACGTCCTTCTACTTCGGTGGTGGAGGTGACTGAAACCGACACTCGGTAGCATTGCACATCACCTCCCACCAGGATGAACAGTTTTACGTTTTTGTTTCCCACCGGTAAGCCGATCTGCTGACTGTGAACCAAATCTATTTTGGTTGTTCTTGTCATCTGACCAAGCTCATCCACAAGTTTTGTGAAGTTCATCACAACTTTTTTTTTGAGACGTCCGTTTTGGCCCGAATTTCTCTCCGTGGTGAAGAATCATTTAAAAATCTCGTCCCGGATCAGAATCTTCACGACACAAGAATCAATTTGTCCTTGTCACACACGCGAACCTGTTCACCAAACTCCAGTCGAATCCATCCACAACTTTCTTTAACATATCTGTTCAACAGATAACAAAACATGGATGAAAACATAACGTCCGTCCAACCTGGGGGGTGGAGGGAACAAGATGTTGTGAAGAGGATGGGAGGAGAACGGAATTTTCCCCGACACGGTGATGACGTCATACCGGCCGTGATATTCCGTCCGAATCACGCAACCCCCCCCCCCGCCCGGATCCCTCCACTAACCGGGCCGACTTTGCTGATTCCTGAGAGTCGAGGAATTGTGCTGGGTCAGTAAACGTGTCCCTGATGTACATCGCGGTTATTCAAATGGAGGAATCCCGGATGCTGCAGGGGTTCCCGCGTGTCCCCATCCACTCGCAATCACAGCTCAGCTCCAAGGACCGATTTTTCCTTTGAATCTGCGATGGACTCGGCTTCGCCTGGAGCCTCGTACCTCCCAAAGATAATGAGGTAGTTGCCCTCATGCCCTCCCTGCCTGCGAGTGCGGACGGGGCCTAACCCCATTATTAGGTCTCAGGGAAACGAACCTCAAAAACATTCAGTTCTCTCGTCCCCATTCCCACCTTTGAGGGTTCGTCACGATGCAGGGGCCAGCACACAGAGGAAGGTGAACACCAAAACTTTACCGGATTGTCCGCAAAATGGGCGGAAGAGGTGAGGTGTGAGGAGGATCAGTGGTGATCAAAAACAGCGGGCGAGTACAAAACCCGGACGCGGGATGTTTGGATTCCGGAGCGATTCTTTATCCGGTACGTTTTGGATCCGTCCTTCATCTCCTCTTCTTTTTTTACTCTCAGACTAATGGGCCTTTGGTCGCAATCAGCTGTCAACTCTGCTGAATAATTAATTCATCTGCAGAAATTATGTCTCTGCCTTCATTATCTTGAACATCTCCATCATATCCCTCATCACGCACCTCCTTTTCTGGTGTCTAAAGTAAAATTGTCCTCCTTCAGACCCGCCCTGCATAGCTGAGTCAGCTGGTGGCTCCGTAATCAATGGTGGTGACGCTGGGGCTGAACCCTGCTCTGTGGAGAGAGGAGCGGGCGGGGAAAGAGAAAGAGACCGGTGGGAGACGGTAAATAAGACGCTAGGCTACCTTGCTGTGTTCAACTCGCCCGGCGGATCTTCAACTGGTCCAGGGTTAAAGATGCCATCACCGTCTGCCCCTCAACAAAAGCACCATTTCCTGGTGTGTTTTGCATTTATGGCGATGGCCCGCTTCACACAGGGAAGGGAAAAGGTTTCATTCGGCTTGAACTGTGTCCTCCTGAAGCAGATCGGATGGCCGAACGCGCTGAAGTGGCAACATCAATGAACTTGGAGATCGCAGGTATGGGAGGGCAATGCAGTCATTGTTGCTGTGTTCGCTTCTTGATGTTGCGGGAGTCTCTGCGCTCTGGATTTTTGTTATTCCTTGTTTTTTATGTCGTTCTTGTGTACTTCTTTTGTATCTTCCTGTCCTTCTTCCTTTTTATTCTTGGATCTTTCTTCCTTCTATGTCTTCTCCTTCTTCCTTTTGTTGTCTTATTTTCATTGTTCTTGCTGTCTTCCTCCATCTTCTGCCTTCTTCCTCTGTGTTTCTCTCTTTGCCTTTCTTCTCTTCCTCTTTTTGCCTTTCTTCTCTTCCCTCTTTTTGCGTATCTTCTCTTTCCTCTTTCTGCCTTTCTTCTCTTTCCTCTTTCTGCCTTCTTCTCTTTCCTCTTTTCTGCTTTCTTCTCTTTGCCTCTCTTCTGGCTTTTCTTCTCCAGAATTGGTTTATTCCTTCTTCAGCACTGGAGATTTCACATCACATTTTATCAGTGTTTGACATTGCTTTTTTTTTTATTTAAATCCTTGTAAGAGCTTCCAGGATAGAGAATGTTGCATGTTTTTTCATGGGAGCCAAGATGAAAAGGAATTTTGCCATTGCACACTCTTGGAACAACCAACATAGAGTTTGCTACGAGATAAAGCATGGGCTTGCAGGTTGAGGCCAACACTTTGAGTGATTGTCCTTCTGTCTGTTGATGCTCATAGGCAATACTGAGGCAGACAGGGAACTGGAGCCTTCTAAATTGAAATGGCAAGTAGAGGGGATGATTGGAATGGTGGAATGAAGACATGCTGTCCCTGGCTGCATGGTCAGTCATGATTGTGGCTTCAATGACTATGTTCCAGAAGCTTCTTGACAGTTAAACATGTTCCATTGCAGAGTGTTGGTGGGTTCAGATTCCTGGAAGCATAAGGCGTGCACCTAATGTTGAGGCACCAGATTGTGAGGAGGCACACTGGTGGTTCCAAAGCAGTTAAGAAAATTATGTGAGTGGTGGACTTCTTCATTTGTGTGCTGTACAGTGTCACATCACAATACTCTGTGAAGAGAGGGGCGCAAGAGGGGGTGGGAGAGGAGAGGAGAGAGAGAGAGGAGGAGAGAGAGGGGAGAGAGAGAGAGAAGAAGGAGAGAGAGAGAGAGAGAGAAGAGAAGAGAGAGAAGAGAGAGAGATAGAAACTCTCCATATATATTGTGGGTTTCGGCATCCGCATCCCTCCAAGGCAGTGGCATCCATCATCAGTGTTGGGCACAAAAGCAATTAATCCGATAACAGATAATTATCGAAGTTTAACTTCCAATTTATCGTTATCGGAGCCAGTTTACTCCCGATAATTCGATTTTTTTATTCCGATAATGTCCGCATAATTTTTTGTCCGATTAACATTTTTATCGTTTTACTTTTTTTCACCAATCACCATCAGAACGATGAGATCTGAAACGCCGCCATGATTTAAGGAAATAGAACAAACACAACCGTCAACTTCCCGCGAGATTAAACTTGCACAAGGGGTCGGAGCCTGTGTTCACTAGCCGTTTTATGGCGCATGCGCACGGCAACTCCTCGATGGTGATGCGAGCCGCCGTCAAAAAATCATGCCGAGGCGCTGTATATAGTTACCTGCAAGCATGTTCGATCCGTCGTTTTTACTGGCGGAAAGGACCAATCTTTTACGTAATTACAGAAAAAACGGTTTCGTGTTTGTTGGAAATACATTAAATTGAAGATTAAAAATTAAAAAAAAAAATTTTGATTGATACACAACCGGCTAATTAAACTCAGACAGTTTGGGGTGCGAACCCTGGCCCAAACGAACGTGCGGACCATGCAGGATCAAATAAAGGAAAAGACTACAACAAGGTGGGTTACATTTTAAACAAAGCAATTTTTACCAAGTAAGGATGGGAAAATTATGTTGCACAGTATTATGGGTTTATTCATAAAATGTAGCTAGCAGGGGAAAGCAGGAAATTTGTGGGCGCGGCAAAAGAAAATAACAATCAATTATAAAAAGATACGAAGTGCAGAGTTACCGTTGATTATTAACTTCTGCAATCTTATTATTTTGCAGGTGCCGTCAAATACCACACACGGCGAGGAAATTAGAGGGAGCCAGAGAGATGCAAAGAAGCATTGAGGTGTCGGCTACCTCAATTGTACGCTGGTGTGGTCGATGGACCTCCGCAACTGCAATTCGCTAGGAAGGGGGAGGAGAGAAAGAAAACGGGGGGGTGTTCGACATAAAAGGATCGTCATGAACCCAGACATCCCCAACTGTAAGTTAGTTTGTAAGTAATTTAATTCCTCAGGGATGTTTTTTAGATGCTGAGAGTTCTTCTTCATCAACTGCAGTTGCTGCATGCTGGTCACTGACACAATGTCGAACATCTTCAACTTCCAGGTTATTTTTGACTTCATTTCGCAGTATCCGGTATTTGGACATTTCCCTGATACCACGGTTTCACACTTGAGATGTGGGTCCTCGCACCCTGTTGTATCTTCGTGTTATTTTTTGATGACGAGATAAAGATGATGGAACGCAAAACACTTGTTACACACAGAACACTTTTAGGGTGTATCCTTCCGAATGTCTATCGGTTATAGTTGACGTAAGTTTGATGATTGAGAAAACACTTGTTACACACAGAACACTTGTTGGGGGTTTTAATGCCCCTAATGTCTTTCGTTCATGTTTATTGGAGATTTGATATCAGCAAACGCCTTGTTACACACAGAAGCACTTGAAAGGGTTTCATATCGTGTGTATCTTTCATGTTTAATGAAGAAGTGATGAATCATGCAAATGATTGTTACAAACAGAACACTTATGGGTTTATGGCCGGGAATGTCTTCGTTCATGTTGGATTGGAAATTTTGATGAATCAAGCAAACGCCTTGTTACAAACAGAACACATTTGAAGGGTTTTATGCCCGGAATGTTCTTCGTTCATGTTGATGAAATTTGATGAATGCAGCAAATGCTTGTTACAAACAGAACACTTGTGGGGTTTTATGCCCGGAATGTGTTTTTTTAATGATAAATTTAAACTGAAGAAGAGACCAAAGGCCTTCGAGCACGAAAGAACACCGGTAGTGTTTTATCCCCCGTGTGTACTCGTTCATGTTGACGTAAAGTTTGCTGAATAGCAAAATGCCCTTGTTACAAACAGAAACACTTGTGGGATTTATGCAGGAATGTGTTTTTTTATGATAATTATATATCCTGATAAAGAAAAAAAGGCTTCGCACACACAGAACTACTTCGTGGGGTTTATCCTATATGTATTCGTTCATGTTGACTACGTTTGGATGAATTGAAGAAAACCGCTTGTTACAACAACAGAAACACTTGTAGGGTGTATCCTCCGTATGTACTTCGTTCATGTTTGACGTAATTTGAATGATTGAGGAAACACTTTGTTACATACACAGAACACTTGTGGGGTTTCAATGGCCAAATGTCTCGTTATGTTTATGGAAGATTTGATGAATCAGCAAACGCCTTGTTACACACAAAGAACACTTGAAGGGTTTATATGCCGCGTGGTGTAACTCGTTCATGTTTATGAAAGATGATGAATAGCGAAAAATGAGACTTGTTACAAACAGAACACTTATGGGGTTTATGCCGGATGTCTTCGTTCATGTTGATGGAATTTGATGAATGCGAGCAACGCCTTGTTAACACAGAACACTTGAAGGTTTACCCCCTTATGTCTTCGTTCATGTTGATAGGAAAATTTGATGATCAGCAAATGCCTTGTTACAACACAGAACACTTCGTATGGTTTATCCCCGGAATGTGTTTTTTTATGATAATTTAAACGCTGAAAAGAGAAAAAGGCCCTTCGAGGCAGGCAAAGAACACCGAGTAGGGTTATTCCCCGTGTGTACTCGTTCATGTTTACGTAAAGTTGCTGAAATCAGCAAAATGCCTTGTTTACAAACAGACACACCTGTATGGTTATGCCGCGTAGTGTGTTTTTATGATAATTTACACCTGATAAAGAAAAAAAGGCCTTCAAACACAACAGAACACTTGTGGGTTTATCCCCGGAATGGTGTTTTTTTTTATGATAATTTAAACGCTGAAGAAGAGAAAAAAGGCTTCAGACTACACAGACACCGGTAGGGTTTATCCCCCGTAATGTACTCGGTCATGTTTACGTAAAGTTGCTGAATCAAGCAAAATGCTTGTTAAAACAGAACACTTGTGGGGTTTTAATGCCCCGTATGTGTCTTTTTTTATGACTAATTTACACCTGATAAAGAGAAAAAGCCCTTCCGAAGCACAAAGAACACTTGTAGGTTTGTCCCCGGAATGTCTTTCGTTCATGTTTACGGAAATTTGATAAATACAGTCAAAGGTCTTGTTACAACACGGAACACTTGTGGGGCTTTTGTCCCCGTATGAATGTTCTGATGTTTGCCGTAAAGATGGATGACGGTAAAGACCTTGTTACGCAAAGAAACACTGTGGAGTTTTCTCGTTTCCTTGGATGTGCTTGTTCACATTTAAACAACTTTTGTGGTTGTTGAAAGAGACCACTGCTCGATTTGTCATTGTCCTGACATCGAAGGCATTTTTTCTGATTGAATTATCTTCTCCCATCGAACTGGGCAGAGTTGGTAAAAGAAACGATTTTTCATTTCTGTATCTACAAAGACAATGAAACATAAAACTACTGGAAATCATCTGAAAATACATCATCAAAGCCGCTCCTCACCCCAGCCGCACATCATCAGAGCCGCCCTTAGACCCTGACTGTTTTTTTAGTCCGTGAACAAATTTTTGGTACATCACAGTTTGATAAAGGTTTGGTGGTCACGTTTTTCACTCTATCTATATTCCAGCAAGTGTGTGTGTGTGTGTGTGTGTGTGGTATATCTGTGACTGCTGTTTTCCTCGACAACCACTGGTGCGAATATAATTGAAACTTGCCAGGTATATTGCCTGGGCCTGTGGATGTGGCCTTTTCACGTTTGGATATTAAATCGGACAAGTGGTTCTTTCAGTCTATGGCCATTTATTTTTACCAAAACCAATGACAGGGACACGTTGCTGCGTAGGTGTGGCCGTTGGGCAAAAGAGATCCTCAGCCACGTTCCCCATACGAGTTACAACGTAAACGGGACTTCCGGATAAGTTGGATGACTTACTGTCATTCTAATAATTTCTGGCGATTTCTTATGCGCATTTATAGATAAACACAATGCCCAAACCAGCGTCCTTTATGAGAGGCGAATGGAACGGCCTGTGTGGTTGTTTCTGGCAACGCGATTTGAAAAAGTTTTTTTCTTTTTTTTCGCACGTTACGGCAGCACGTATGGCCACGCATGTACGGGCACGGCCGAAGGCGAAGGAACGCCTGTATGGTTGTTTCTGGCCACGTGTTGAAAGTTTTTTTTTTGTATTTTTATTTTTTTTTTTGCACGATATGGCCACGCAGTACGGGACGCGAGAGCGGAAAGGAAGGCCTGTGTTGGTTTGTTGTTTCCTGGCACGCGGGTTTGAAAAGTTTTTTTTTTTTTGCACGTAATGGTCACAGCAACGTACGCGCCACGCACGTAACAGGCACACGAGAGCGAAGGAACGGCCTGTGTAGTTGTTGTTTCAGGTTCACGCGGTTTGACAAGTTTTTTTTTGTTTTTTTTTTTGCACGTACGGCCACGCACAGGTACAGGCACACGAGAAGCGAAGGAACGGCCTGTGGTGGTTGTTGTTTCTGGCACGCGGTTGAAAGTTTTTTGTTTTTTTTTTTTGCACGTACGGCCACGCACGAGGTACATGAGGGCACGCAACTAGTTGAAGTAATGTGTATAGTTTGCGGAAGAAAAGAGCAATACCTATTTTTGGGGGGTAACCACCCATGGACACCTCCATAGATCCCCTCATCAGATCAGATTTTTGTGTTTAAATGCCGTGAACAAACTTTGGTTATCATCAATGGTGATGAAGGTTGTGGTCAAGTTTGATCAAAATTTGTGTAAAATTTTCCAAAGAGAAAGAAATACCTATATTGGGGGGGGGACCCCTCGGAAAGCTCGATTCTTTTTTTAATGCCTGAACAAACTTTGGTCCGTTCCGGGTGATCTTTTTAGCCGAGGTTGACCGTCAAAAATAATGGCCAGTTGAATTCAGTAATCTCATGTGCAAATTCCTCTTCAATTTAAAGTAATGGGATGAAAACTGAGGATTTTAGAATTCACCTTAGTTGTTTGGCTCATTTGGCCGCCTACGTTGAACACTTTTGTGGTCGATGTGACTATAAAATTAATTGGCTACCTTGAATCGCAGGTGAACCTGAATATAAATCCTCTTCAAATTTTTGTCAATCGGATAAAAATGAGGATTTTACAAACCTCACGCTACAGTAAGTTGTTGAACCTTTTGCCCAATGTTTGAACTCCCAAAATAATTGGGCTACTTGAATCCAGTGACTGATACGCAAATCCGTTCAAATATTTCATGTCAATGGAATGAAAATTGAGGATTTTACAAATCTCACTCAGTTGTTGGACCTTTGGGGCTCATGTTGACGCTCAAATAGTTTGGGTGGCTTGAATTCGGTGACCTTAAATGCAAATCTGTTCAAATTCCGAGTCAAATGAGATGAAAATTGAGGATTTTAAGAATTTGAACAATTTGTCGACATTTTGTTCTTTTTGACCTATATGCTCAAAACAATAGGCTTCTTGCTAATAACGAACTCTAACATGTGGCGAAGTTTTGTGAAAGATCGGTTTAAAACTGTGACCTGCAGGCGGTTGACAAAGCAAACAAACAAACAGACAGACAGGTGTGAAAACATAACGTCCTTCCCACCTTCGTGGTGGAGGTGGACTGAACGACACTCGGTAGAATCACAAACCTCCAACAGACTGAACAGTTTACGTCTTTGTTCCCACCGGTAGCCCGATCTGCTGACTTGAACCCAAATCTATTTGACTTGGTTCTTGCCATCTGACCAACTCATCCACCAAGGTTTGTGAAAGTTCATACCACAACTTTTTGAGACTTCGTTTTTGGTCCGATTTCTCCTTGGTTGAAGATCAAACATTTTAAAAACTCTCGTACCTGATTCCAGATCTTCACCAAAATCGAATCAATTTGTCTTGTCACACGACCGACACCTGTCCACCAAACTCCGTCCTGAATCCATCACCAACTTCTTAACACTATCCTGTTCCATGATAAACAAACATGGATGAAAAACATAAAGTCCGTTCCAACCTGGGGGTGGAGGGAACAACGATGTGTGAAGAGGAGGGAGGAGGAACGGATTTCCCGACACGGTGATGACGTCTAACGCCGGTGATATCCGGCGTCCCCACTCACCAACCCCCCCCGGATCCTCTCTCCTCACCGGGCCGGTACTCTGATCCTGACAGTCGAGGAATTGTTGCTGGCGGTCAGTAACGTGTCCATGATGAACATCGCGGGTTATTTCAAATGGAGGGATGCCCGGATCTGCAGGGTTCCCGTGTCCCCCTCC
>JAXMNL010000154.1:82709-95507 GCA_035128595.1 Eptatretus atami | reverse complement strand
TTGAAGAGGATTTATATTTCAGGTCACTGGATTCAAGTTGCCAATTATTTTTTTAGGTCAACATCGACCACAAAAGGTCAACGTATAGTAGGGTCATTTACAGCAATTCCGTGACCGTGGAGAGCATAGTTTCGTTTCTCAGTGGATTTGTCTTCTATGAGGGTTAAATAAAAAATTTAGCCCCGATGCCTCTCGCAAAAATGCGGGCTAACTCCGTGAGAGCCCCAAATCTAAGATGGCCGCTGTCGGCCATGTTGGAAATTATCTTTCCAATGGTTTGGCCTGCAATGCTACACAGTATATGTACTCTGGGACTTTTTGGGTCAAGGAATTTATATTTGATGTTGGTTTGATGATTTTACCTACTTTTGACCTTCAAATCCAAGATGGCTGCTGATTTTCAGCTGGGAAAGGTCAATTTTTCAATGTTAAATGTTGTCCCTAGAGCTTCATATAGGACTAATGAAAGCTCTTTTCATGCTGAGTTGAGTATGCGACAGTTTAGAACTACAAGTAAATGTACAGGGTCACTCATTGTAAGGTCAAAAAATGGTAAACATTTGTGGTTTGAATGAACGAACAAACCTTTGCTCTTCCATATTCATAATTACCTGAGTTTAGGTGGACAACGTAATTCATATTTTAAGTACTTGGCTATATTCGAATACTGATCAGCATGTCAAATATCCCCTATATTAGGAAGATACAATGTCTTTCACCTGAATGTTACACATAATTTCCAATACTAACTAAGACCGCTAGTCTTCATATTCCCGAATCGATCTTCCGGCCTCAACTCCTCTCATCCATTGCTCGTACTCCCAACACTTCTCATTCGAACAATCACAAGGTATAGCGCTGTGATAAAAGGGAGGAGGTGTGTGCACTGGTCGGCACTTCCCATTCAGCATTTCCCATGCCATGCATATGTTTACGTATGTCTAACTATATGGATTCGTCCATGAATGATATTAATGTGTCTGTCCTCTCGACATGCGATCCATACTGATCATCAATCCAAGGTGGAGGCGGATCATACTCTTCTTCTTCAGTTGTGGTGCCACTTAGAGCTCTGGCCTGCAAAGTAACATCTGCACTCCTCAGATAAACTTTGGAGAGGAATCAAAGCCTTCATACAGCTCTGACTCGTCCTCTAACTCCGAGACTCTCACCCACTCGTCCTAGGAGCTCTTCGCCTCGGGATCAGAGATCACCTTCTCCAACACTGGACTTTTTCCATGCCCTAAGAACTGATGTGTGAGTCACTGCCAGTTGATGACTACAGAGTTATGAATGATATCTGCAACCTGTTCTGAAAGCCATGGCACGGCAGTTGATTCACATTCTTGCGTTAATCAACAGATCACCTCGAGTTTTGCGAGATATAGCGCTAGACATACACCGTCGTGTCCTCGCTGTCTAGTACAATGCTCCAGTGTAGTTTCCGTCCTCAGCTTGGCAGAGCGAGAGCGAGCATTGTATGTGCCTCTGGATCTTGAAGACATAGTCCACATTTGCCACACCAGTCTCAGGTTAGTTGACATCTCACCCTCACAGTAATGCTACTCTGCACTCCGACCAACTTGTTTTTTCAACTGTTCCTTCACAACTTTTGCAGTTGACCTTGTTTCCTGAATTGACCATGAGTTTGTTGAACTCAGCGGCTTCTGGAACATGTTTCGGGCTTCGGGAAAACATTTGGGATGGGAGAGTTTTGCTGCCCGCGATTCATGCTCATCATCCTTGATGCGAAAGGGAGGCATACTTGTCATTGACGCGGATGATGACGTGCACCAGCATGGCGTGAGTAGGAGATAGCGCGATCTTTCCAGTAAGTCACTCCAGCAGTCTCTGAGCCATCCCGCTTCCTAGCCTCTCGTCCTCGGGTGTGGGTGTAGCCGCCAACTCAGCCCAGGTCCATGAGGCTGATGTGTCCGCTTCTTCTCAACAACTGGGTCGTTGAACAGTTTAACAACTTGCCTCTTCGCAGTCTTGCTGCATTATATCCATCTACATTGTAGAGTGAGAGGCACTCTCAGTCACTCTCCCTCCAAAGGGCTGACTCAAGCTGTATCATACCTGATCCCTCCACAAGTTCTACCAGGGCTGCCACCTACTTCTCCATCTTGGCCACCTTTCATGGGCACACCAGAGTGTGCACCAATCTGTACACAAGCAAAATTCTTCCTCTATTCCTGTGGATGGTTGCAGTGAGAGCCTTTCATCTTGGTGAACACTCGCTCTTGCAGATTGTTTCACTCTGTGTTGGCATCTTGTAGTCGGTCTTGAGGTCATGCACTAACTCCAGTGATGCGACCAGGCCAGACTGTAGTGACCTCAGTGTAGGTGAGGATGTCAAAGGGCTTAGCATCAAACATCTCTATGCATGCCTGCAGGTCGTGAAACTGCCTGCTCATCCTCCTTCATCCTCGGCTGTGCTGACACTCAACATCTTCCTATGGAACGCTGGCACTTGAGTTCCGATTCACAGTAGGCCTTCACCCTCACGACATTGTTTGCTTCCTTGTGTTGAGAACAGTTTGTTCTCTTTCTTGCAAAAGCTGAACCATCCTTGCTTCAGTTCGAGTTCAGATCATAGTCGTTTCTATAATCCAAGGTCAGTGGCTGGCAGGAGTAGGGTAGCCCTGTCCTGGACTGGGTGAAGTGATCGTTGAAGAGAGGCATTGCTCATCTGACAGTGAAGAGAGATCCCCAATAATCTGGCAACCACCTTCCATAGTCATGTGGGCATATGCCATCAGTCCAGGCAACATGTTGTATTTGATGATAGGTACTCGAGCATTTCTTGCAATGACATGCATCAATACTTTGCAAAAGAGGTCTGACTCTCTATTATATGAATGAGACCAGAAGTTGCCCATGTCTGTGCCGTTTCTCATAAACTCTGTTGATCAGCTCTCTTCATAGTCATCATCATCCTCAAGATGACTGTGAGCTTCCTGTGAGCTCCTGTGTCTCGGTGAGTGCATTGCGTAGAGTGTCAGATTCTGCTTGATGTCCTCTGATAGTTCCTCATATCAAGAAATCTATCTCAGTCGTTTATGGATCAGAGACTCTCTCCAGAGCAGGATCAGTCGCACCCCACCTGTAGTGCTTCCCTCGTAGTGCTTGGTCAACGAGACCCCTCCACTACTACACCCTCTGTAACAGAGTGTCTGCATGCCCAGAGCTGATTTTTATAGATAGCATAGATGTAGGACATCCGTGGTGGAAGGCGCAAGAATCGGTATGACTGTCTTGAAACAGTTTCTGATTCTCCATCTTGAGCTGCACGATCAACTTGTAGGTGGGCATGTCACCAACGAGAAATGGAAATGGATAATTCTTCTTACATGGCCTCCACTAGTTTCACCATGATGCATGCCACCACTGATTACTTTGGAGGTTCTGGTTAGGTTCTGTGTGGTAGGTAGGCTTTGTAGGCTTGCTTGCTGGGCGGTGGATGGGGCAGGACTGGGCACCACTGTAGCTGGAACCCGCTGCTTGTGAGGGTGGTCTGTTACCAGTCATTGTCTGCACGAGACAGTGCATGTATCACAGAGCGAGCACGCTGTGGACTGTGCCATTCAGCGGTGGATGTACCATGGGACGAGCTGGTGGCTCACTCTTGCTGCCAGGGGGGGCATCTGTACTGCTGGACCTGCGTAAGCTCTGACACTTTTGTTTCAGCTGTGCAGGATTCTTTTCTTGATGAGCTTGCAGCAGGCTTTCATACTGGTTTCTTTTCCATAGCTGTCTTAGCACAAAATGTAAAATTTGTTCGAATGAGCTCCTGTTGCATTGCCTGTCATAGTACAATCTTAAGTCGTCGTTGTCGACGATCACAATGGCTGGCTTTGCTGATCAGTGATCCTCCTGTGGACAGATGCTGACTCACATCCATCAGAGCCCAGTGGTCATAGAGGAGCAGCGTGTCCTGCGATAGCTGATGCAGAACCACTACTCTTGTGCAATGTTTCAACCAGATATTTACTTCTAGTCATTCCATGGACATTTATTCCCAGGTTGATAACTGGTTGTGCCGATGTCCGGTGATGTGGTGGTGATCATGGAGGCCAGGCTCAGTGTGGTAGGGCTTAGATCGGCAGTTTTTTTCCTCTAGGCTGTTTTTAAGCCATACCGTCAACAAAGCCTTTCCACTATTGCTACTCTACACACCTCTTCTGCCTTCTTCGAGATGATCGACTGTCAGGTGGCCATGGGAACAGTAAGATGTTCCTTTGATCTTCCTTAAGACACCATGGTGCCAGGTCGGAGGAGCTGCTCATCACTTGTGCCAGGGATGACAGCAGCCTCAATGTAGTCACCTCCTCCCCCAACATCATAGACCCACTCACTCTTGTTCATGTCCTTCCACTTTGCTCTTTGAATCCAATGTCTCTTGATACTCATTAAACAAGGTAGGATCGTTGAGATACGAATTTTGACATTGCCATTGCAATAGCCATAGTCCACCGGATGATGCCGTTTGTAGTCTGACAAAGAGGGACTGCAGTGAACGGAATCTCCATGCCTCAGTGAAGAGGACACAAATCCACATGTCTAAGTACAACTCCCTTGGCCCTCTGGAGACACACATCTGAAGATGCATTGCATCATTTGCTTTAATTTTGTGTTGTTGACATGTTCACCAACAGGCATGTGGTACATGAAATATCATTTGCGAAGGATCTGACAGCGCTGGATGTTGATTCGACAAGGCTGTGTGTGGCGCTTGACGAGCGCCATCTGAATGTGTTTGGTCTGAAACAGCTTAACCCGTCTCTGTTGGGTGCTTTTGCCAATCCACACCCTCCATGCACATACACATTTTGTTTTGTCATGGAGAGGCCCACACATAACAGATGAACGCAGGCGCTGGGTGGCAATGGTTCCTCTGTCTCATCATCACAACAGAGCATATTCAGCTGCATTTCAGAAGTTGATGTTCGACTGGGAACTGAGCAATGTCGTTTCTTTGTTTTTGCGCTGTCTGGCTTTTTTCAAGCTTGTCTGAAGACGAGATTGATATATATATAGTATTAACATGTCGATGCATGAAATGATTCCTTGGCCCACTCTTTCAATGAACGTGGTGATGTAACGTCCACCGAATTTAATCATGCCCTGACCAGTTTTTTTTGGCTTTTTAATTGGTAAACTGTCCCATTTTACCTGGCCGATAGTATCAGAGGATTTAAGCATGGCTTGCTACATTGAGTCACAGTCATAAGGCACATTTTGCTTAGGAAACAACCTACAAAAGCACTAATTATAAGTGAATCTATATACACCACACAGCCTAGATATTCTACTCTACACTATCTATCAAATGTCTTTCATGCTGGGATTCATTCTAACCTTTGAGTATTCAGTCATGCCATCGAAGTATAGAGGCAGCACAACAACGAGGCCTGAAAAAAATATAGAACAAAATAAAGTTAAAATATGTGAACATGAGTACCCAGAATGAGGTTTCCAGGCATGGATAAGTAAAATTAACATCCACATTATTGTGGGATGTCATTACTTATCTTGCCAAGCATTTGTTAGATCGAATACAATGGAGACATGGTCGTTCCTCATCAACCACAAATGTTTACCTGTTTACCAATTGAATGCCTCTGTGATTTACTTATAGTTCTACTGTCCATACCTCAACTCAGCATGAAAAGAGCTTCATTAGAGCCTATTATGAAAGGCTCCAGGACAACTTTGAACAAAGTGCTGACGAAGTTGGAGCTTGTGGCCTTCCGCTTGAAACAGAGGACAAGTGTGCGATCTTCAACACGGTTGGAATACCTTGGGCACGTCATCACGCCGGAGGGGCTGTTGACGGCCCCACGGAAGGTGGAGGCGATCCAGCATATGGCCACCACCACGGGACAGGACTCAGCTTCGCTCATTCAATGGTATGGCACAGTACGACCAGAGATTCGTGAGCAACCTGAGCTCTGAGTTGGCCCCGTGAACACGACTGCTCAGGAAGGAGGAACGCTGGGCATGGCAGATCCCGACCACCAGGCAGCTTTAGATCGTGTCAAGCTGCTTACTCACAGAAGGAACGGTTCTCGTCCACTAACGAGCCTACACGTCCGCTCTTGTTAGCATGCGACAGCTCCGGCGTACGGCATCGGAGCAGTGCTATCACACAAGATGGACGATGGTTTCTGGAGCGACCTGTTTGTTTTTCATCTCGCCACCTGCGGCAGCAAGCAAAATATGCCCAGATCGAGCGGAGCTCTCAGCCTCGTCTGGGGAGTGCGGAAGTTTTCATCAAACACTCTGCTTGGTCATATTTACCTTGCAGACCGATGCACAAACCACTCAATTCCATACTTGAACCAAAGCGAGGTGTCCCAGTGGGCGCGGCGGCAACGAATACAACGATGGTGTTTGTTCATGCTGCCTACAGCTACGATATCCAGTTCCGGGCACCAGAAGCATGCCAACTGCAACGGTCTCTCGCGATTGCCTTGCAAGGGGACCCACCTTCGTCTGAAATCATCGCGATCAATTTGATGTGTTTACACTGAGCCAAATCCAGTGTGGGCCGGTCACGGCTTAGCAGGTTTTGGCTTGATTGAAATCAAACCCACGATCCTGTGCTCACTGTGTCGTACAGGCGATCTCCACTGGAAATTGGAACGACCTCCTTCCAACAACCATGAGTATCAACCGTTTGCGTCTAATCATCAGAGCTGTCTTTAGCTCAAAGTTGTATTATTGGGGGTATGAGACGGTTATCCCCAAGTTCAGGCAAACATTGTCTTGAGGAGCTGCATGCCAGTCCACCTCGGCGTCGTTAAAACAAAAGTCAAGCCCGTGTCTTCTTGTGGTGGCCGGTTCTGGACAAGGACATTGAGGCAGATGAATTAGGCATGCACTACATGCCATCCAGATGCCGACAATCCACGGCGGGGTGTCGTACTTATGGCCGATTCCGCAGGCCATGGCAAAAGAATCAACATTAGATTTGCTGCCTTTTAAGGGCAAGATTGTTTTGGTTGTTTGTTGATGCGTTCTCCTACTGACCGAGGTTGGGTCATGCAATCCACGACGGCAAGAAAACAGCGGTTGAAAAGCTACCGATCAAATCTTTGGCAACAAAGCACGATAACCCGAAGTTTTGTTTCTGATAATGGTCCGCAAATTTGTTTTCTGGTTTATTATTAATTTGGTTTTCATGTCAGAATGGGGTCAAGCATCTCAATCACACCATAACCACCCCGCAAGAAAGCCAGGCGGAATCGTTTGTAAGACGTTAAAGCGTCGCTTTTGGGCGGAGAGGGGAGGGTTCATCTATGCAAGCGAATGGTTGAGTGTTTTTGTTAACATTATAGAAATGCTGTTTCATCAAACACCAGTGATACACCTGCTATAGCGTTTGCCATGGGCGTGCATTGAGATCCTGGACTGGATTTGTTGGGCCTGGAAGGTCGGTGTCTGGGGCGGCCTCACGTCCACCTGGTGCGCACGCTTTGAAAGTAGGCAAGCGTGTAATGTGAACGTGAATTATTTCCACGATTGGAAATGGGTGCCCGCAAGTGGTCTCCGTGATACTCGGGCCGGCCAACTGCTAATGTTAAAAGAACTGGAATGATGGGAAAGTTGGTGGAAACGCACGTCGACCAAATTCATGATCGCTGTACAGCATCACCAACCCCGTACGGGTACCAGGGCGTCGGGACAAGTGGGACCACCACCTCTGGTTTCTAGTTGAACCGGCCAATGTCAGACTGCCGGCATCTCGACTGGCTAGCGGGTTCGAGTGTTTTACCTGAATCAGTCCTGCCTAAGGAAAACGAACAACTTGTCTAACCTGGTGCTCTTGATGCTAAAAATGGGACAGTCACTGTATGTCACCCTATACCGAGTCGGGAGAATCTGAGCCTTATCTCCCAGCTGCCCAGAGCCGTTCGTCCTAGTCGGATCAGAAAGCGGCCTCAGTATTTGGAGGATTTTGTCTGTTTAATCTCTGCCATTAGAGGGGGAGGAATATTCCTTATGTCGATGGATGCTTGTAGTCATGTGATTGGGGTTATATCATGTCCCCCCGCTAGGCGGTGTGCCCTGTCGTCCGTGCACGCAATAAAGCAGAGTTGCCGCTTGCTCCTTTGTCCGCCCTGTTCGTGAAATACAAAAAAGTAGTAAATCATCAAACCACATAAATATGAATTCTTGACCCAAAAATCAGAGTAACATATACTGTGTAGCATTGTAGGCCAAACCATGGAAAGATAATGTTGCGAATTCGCGCCGTCGGCGTGCCGATCGCCACGCGACTCGAACCGCGAACCGCCTCGCCCACGAGGACGGACAATTCAGTCGTGACCGCTCGCGGCTAACGCCGGGAATCAGTCACGGGTGGGCCCTTTCGACCTACACAATCGTGCCAACGGGCCACCCGCGTAGGATAGGTTGTTCGCCCAAATTTCGACCTACCTAGTACCGCCACGCGGATGGTAAAACCGGCGATCGTACCTCGCCGCAAGGCGACTCCGGACACGAGCCGCTTGGGCGGGCGTCCGTACTATCGGATACCGAGCGTGTTACGTTCGACTCGAGGTCAGATATTACCTCACGGGCGTTTTGTACCCACTACGAACCCTTAGCGGGAAGCAGGATTGGAGGTTCAATTAAAGAAAAGACCGAAGCGAAACGGGAAAACAGTTCCAACACTATGCACCATTTATTCCGGGCACACGGATCACACATATAGCAACAAAGCACCAGCAGTTATTACATCACAATAACGATTGCAGCTATATACATGAACCAAATGAAAAGCCATATAAAGGAGTTAAAAAACGACTACACGACACACGGACCACTTATACAGTTACTACTTACAAGACACGGCGCCACACAACGCATCACACCGAAGCAAGAAAAGACCCTCAAAGGCAAGGAGTCAGACTGGCCCGTGGGCTAATGCGTGTGGGACCATGGATGAGCGGCCAGGCCACGAGACCGAGGGGTCCTACCCGCGTCCTCGTGACCGAGCCGAAGAAATGATCGCTGCACGGCGTTCCGTGGGCACCTGCTGGTGTAAGTGGGAACGGGGCCGCTTGTCGCACTCTCTCAGCGCGGGGGAAAAGGGGGGAATTTGTTGATTGCTCTGGGGAGGGAGTAAATGGCTTGGCTTGCTTGGATCCCGCGACGCGAGCCTCCAGGTCCACCTCAGCCGTTCGCCTCCGCAGCCGTCTGCCCACCAGATCTCGCCTCACCGATCTGCTGCTCCACCGACAGCTCGATACTGACTTCGCTCCCACGATACTGTCAACTCACGTCGCCCACGATACTGCTACGAGCTCTCACTGCGCTCATCCTTTTTATTTGGTTCGGGAACGCCACCATATGCAAATTATCGGATCAAACGACCTCAGGGGCGGAGCACGCTCGCCGATGGACGGAGAAAAAGGGGCGTGTATCATTCCTGAATCCTCAAATTTGCATATGCCGATTTTCGTCAGGCGCGTCTGGAGGCGGGGCCTAGCCGCCCCGCGCTTTCCTGATTGGGTGGATCAGATGTGGGCGTGCATCATTCCTGATCCGAATTCTCTCAGAAAACCCCGCCATCTGCACTCGCGTCTTGCGGTCTCGCTGAAGACAGCTCGAACGCTTCGCGCCCACAGGTGGTGCGGGAATGGCCGTAAGGAAGGTGGTGAGGTTTTCGGCGGTGTTCGATGGCCATTGGTGCTGTTTGGGAATGGCGAGTGATGTGAGTTTGCGGTAGCGAGATATGATGAAGGTAGGTTTTTGCTGCTGGCGTTGTTGTTGTTGTTGGCGTGGGTGGCTCAAAACAAAGGGTAAAAGAAAAACGCCTAATCAAAGGATCGCAGCCCAATGAATCACATTAATTCCCTCTATAACAAGTGGTTTGGCTAACTCCACAATTACTTAAGAAATAATCTCACCTGACGGGACTTATGGTGTTGCGAAATTTCCAGAGCCGTAACACTACCCACCTCTCCCCTTTTACAGACTCGTCCGAGTCGAAATTATCGTGTGCCATCATGTGTAGTTCTCCCCTAGTACGTTTACTACGGATCCTGAGTGCGACATTTCATGGTATTCGTGTCCCCAAAATAAATACCTGAGGGCTGAAGTAACTAACTAAACAAACTCACTCACACGGACGACTTAATAAAAATTGCCGGCGCTAACACATACATGCCGGGGCGCACTCATATTTACAATACAACTTAACACCTTAACCTTATAATTTACAAAACTACTCCATGGCCCAGGATCAATGGTCTGGCAGGAAAAAGGAGAGTCAAGAAACCGGTGCACGGGCACGCCACGGCAGGCCGGTTGCAGCTGCCAACAGGACAGTATCCTGCAGCTTGCAACTGTTGCTTGCGGATCCTGGCCGCATGAAATGAACAGGGGGTGCAAGCAATTGAAACGGGGCTGTGAACAGGGGCAGTGGGCATGACATGCAAAAGTAAAGGCAACATAGCCTGCAGAAAAGGCCGTTGAGGCGAAACAACAGCCGGCAGACGAACTGGCCGCACAGGCCTTGGCAGTAAAACACAGCAGACGATCCGGCCGGTAAAGCCTTGCAGAAAACAACCAGCCCGATGAAGTTGCCGGCACAGGCCCGAGCACACAGCCGCAGACGATTAAGTTGGCCAGCCTTTGCCTCAGTGGAGGTTGGTGGAGGAAGTAGCGGTGGTGTTGGCCAACACAGAGGTGGACTCGGACCTACCCTAACTGTCTCCCTCCCACCTATCGCTTTGGCATGTCACTGTACCTTACCGCAACTCCCTAATTTGTAAAAAACCAATTTAGCCCTCAAAACTTAATTTTTTTATTTTTGTTGTTTTTATTTTCACCCCTCTTCCCCCATAAATCGTCCCCTAACCCCCTTTATCGTCCTTGTTCGGCTAACCTATTTCTGTCACCTAGCCTACTCCCAACCCCTACGTTCCCATTCCCGGAGGGGAATAAGGGAGAGCTAGCGTCCTGTGCCGAGGCCCAACGGCCTCCAGGATGGCATCTCCCAGATTTCAGCGATCTAACCCAAAGTGGGTGCCAAGCGGCCCACACGAGAGCGAAGGATGGATGGTGCGGGGGGTTACACTTCCTAAATTCTACCCTAACATTTAACTGTTAAACTACCCCGGGGCTTTCAACAAGCGCTCTTCGTAAACCTAATCGGTTCTAAAAACCAGATTACCCGTCGCCTGTTGGTTGGTGTCCACAGCAATTTCGGGCCTCGCCCTCCAATTTTCCTCCCGTGCCCTCACACGGTCTCATGCTGGACGCGTGTCTCGCCTTGGGCAGCACCGACCCTCTGCCGAATCCCCTACAATGGCACCCCGGGCACTACACTGCCTCCGAGCCTACCAGCTCCATAACCAACCGGGGAGTGCCCCCATGGCAACTCCCCTGGAAACGGCCACACGTGGCAGCTGGCGCCGGGCCCGCTTTCCGAGGTCCACCCGTGCCCACGACACTCCCCCGGGCCAACGCGCTCCGGGCCCCCGCACCAAGCGGGGCGCACCCGTGCCGCCTCCGCTAACCCGGCCCCCCCATGGGCGCACTTGGCCTACCACGGCACTAGCCCGGTGCCCGGGGTACCCTCAGCGATATCACCGTTTCGCAGCCACCTCCCAGCCCGTCAACAGGGCTCCTGCACCCTCCAAATGGGTTATCGAGCCTACATTCCCACAAAACAAAAACGACCTCCATTTTTGTCATTTAACTAACCCAGCTAACCTCACTCTACACTGACCGCGGGGTCCCTTGGGCGGGAAGTCACTCCTCCCCAATCACTCTCCGCACCATGCATTTCACATTCGCAACACTACGACCCCGCTGGCGCTCACTCACTCAACAGTATCTCCTCACAACTTCAACACACACAAACACGTTTCGCTGGAATCTTCTGCCATCCTTCTACTACTCCCTAACTAACTCGTGCTCTCCACGTCGTCCCTTACACTATAGCACGTTCCATTAACCTACGTCTAAGCTAGTCCTCTAACACATCAAAGTCTGTCACTGTCCCAAAAATCTCTTTTCCCATCCTAAGCTCACGTACAATCCCTCTACCTAATCCATTCCACGGGTCCATGAGGACTTACCCCTGCCCCATGAAAGCCGTCTAGCTAAGCTAACCCTTCTAGCTAGTTCCATCCTGTGCCCTGGTTAAGGGGGTCCTTTCACCCTTGCCCAGGGAACCTGTTCACCCGAAGCGAGGCTTGCTTTCCGTTAATTTGTATTTCTCCAATTATGCGCAGCACCAGGCGCGGCAATCACAGCTCGGCACCGTTTGCACTTGCCGGACGTCAGCAGCTGCACGTGTACCTCGCCTCTTGACGGTACCATCCGGCAGGGATTCCCCTCCTGCCGGGATTCCAACCAACGTGCAGCCATGACGTCAACCCTATACGCAGCCCACAAAACAACCTCGCACTCGAGGGCTCCCACACGAACACATGTGCTCTGCCCCGTTGGAGCTTCACATACAAGCCGTGGAGAGCCCATCCGGTCCAATCCGTCTACTGCCTAGACTTTGTCCGTCCCGGGATCGGCAAATCCACACCGTGGCGTTTCCGGACTCGGGCTTCCCTCCCGCAAGCGAGCACGGGTCTCCGTGCGTTGCAACGGCACGGACCGCGGCGCTCGCTGCTGGTGAACCGGCGCGGTCCACAACGCTACGCGCTACTCGGCTTCTGCCCTCTGTCCGCCGTCGTCTCCGTCCACCCACGCACAGCTCGTGTCACGACGCACAGACCCACTCATACACACTCAACATTCACACCGGGACGCGCTGCAATGCTC
>JAXMNL010000154.1:62840-80386 GCA_035128595.1 Eptatretus atami | reverse complement strand
CTCCACTAGTTTCACCATGATGTCATGCACCACTGACTTACTTGGAGGTTCTGGGTAGGTTGTGTGGTAGGTAGGTTCTGGGTAGGGCTTGCTCTTGCTGGGCGGTGGATGGCGGCAGGACTGGGCACCACTGTATGCTGGAACCCGCTGCTTGTGAGGTGGTGGTCTTGTACCGTCAATTGTCTGCACGAGACAGTGCATGTATCAACAGAGCGAACGCTGTGGAGCTGTGCCATTCACTGGTGGATGTACGCATGGGACCCGAGCTGGTGGCTCACTCTTGCTGCCAGGGGGCATCTGTACTGCTGGAAACTGCGTAAGCTCTGAACGAACTTTTGTTTCAGCTGTGGCAGAGATTTCCTTCTTCTTGATGAGCCTTGCAGCAGGCTCTTCATCTGGTTTCTTTCATAGCTCTCAGCTGCACAACATAAACATTTGTTCGATGAGCTCATGGTGGCATTGCTGTCCATAGTATCAATCTGAAGTCGTCGTCGTCGACGATCACAATGGCTTGGCTTGCCTGTCAGTGATCTCCTGTGGACAGGATGCTGATGCTCAACATCATCAGAGCACAGTGGTCATAGAGGAGCAGCGTGTCTGCATAGCTGATGCAGACACCAACTCTTGTGCAATGTTTCAACCAGATCTTTACTCCAGTCATTCTGGACATTTATCCAGGTTGATAACAGTGTTGTGCGATGTCCATTGATGTGGTAGGTGATCATTTGGAGGCCAGGCTCAGTGTGGTAGGGCTTAGAATCGGCAGTTTTTCTCTTCGGCTTGTTTTAGCCAAAGTCAACAGCTTCAAACAGCACTCACACCCTCTTCACCTTTCTTCGAGATGATCGATGTCAGGTGGCCAAGGCAGTAATGTGTTTTGATCTTCTTAAAGACAGCGTGGTTCCAGGTTTGAGGAGCTGCCATCACTGATGCCAAGGGGATGACATGGCAGCGCTCATGTAGTCACCTCCCCCCAACATATAGACCCCACTCGCTCTTGTTCTACTCACTTTGGCTTCTTTGAATCCAATTGTCTCTTGATACTCATTAATAAGTAGGTCCTTGAGATAATGATGATTGACATTGCCCCCTGCATAAGCCATAGTCCATCGATGATGCGTTTGTAAGTCTGCTAAGAGGGACTGCAGTGAACGGATCTCATGCTCAGTGAAGAGGACAGAAATCCACATGTTAAAGTACAAACTCCTTGCCTCTGAGAGAAACAACATTCCTGAAGATGCATTGCATCATTTGCTTTAATTATTGTTGTTGACATGCTTCAGCCAACAGGCCATTGTGGAACAATTGAATCATTTGCAAAAGGATCTGAACAGCGCTGATGTTGATTCGACCAAGCTGTGGTGAGGCGATCTTTCTCAGCTGCATATCTTCTATGAGGCTGTGTGCGCTTGGAATCGAGCGCCTGCTGAATGTGTGTTGCGTCTGAACAGCCTTACCCGTGCTCTTGTTTGGGTGCTTTGCATGCACACCATTTCAATGCACTATAACACATTTTGTTTTGTCATGGAGAGGCCCACATACAGATGAGCGCAGGCGTTGGGTGGCAATCGGTTTCCCTCTGTCTCATCTCACACAGGAGCATATAAGCTTTGCATTTCAGAAGTTGATGTTCGACTGGGACACTGAGCAATGTCAGTTTTTCTTTGTTTTTTGCGCTGTCTGGCTTTTTCAAGCTTGTCCTGAAGACGAGATTGATACAGTATATACATGTCGTGATGCATGAAAATGATTCCTGGCCCATTCCTTTCCATGAAGTGGTGATGTAAACATCACCGAATTTTGTCATGTCCTGAACCAGTTTTTGGCTATTAATTGTAAACTGTCTCCATTTAACCTTAGGCGATAGTAAATCAGAGGATTTACATGGCTTGCCCGCAATTGGAGTACACAGTCATAAGCATTTTGCTTTGGTAACAAACAGCACTATTATAAGTGATCTAATCCACACAGTCTCCTACTTAACCTACCTATCTATTTCAAAATGTCTTTCATGCTGCATTCCTTCAACCTTGATCTTCCAGTTCAGCATCGAAGTATAGAAGCCAGCAACACACGTAGGCCTGGAAAAATATAGACAAAAATAAAGTTAAATATGTGAACAGAGTAAAGAATGAGGTTTCGCAGGGCCATGGATAACTAAATACATCCCACATTACTGTGGGATGTCATTACTTATTTCTTGCCCGAGCAGTTTAGATCAATAACAATGGAGAGCAATGTTCGTTTCTCATCAACCACAAATGTTGACCTTTTTTACCATTGAGATGACCTCTGTGCATTTTACTTATAGTTCTATCTGTCATACCAACTCAGCATGAAAAGAGCTTTCATTAGAGCCTATTATGAAAAGGCTATAGGACAACTTTGAAAATTGACCTTTCCCAGCTGAAATCAGCAGCCATCTTGGATTTTAACGTCAAAAGTGGTCAAATCATCAAACATCAATATTGAATTCCTTGACCATATTTTGTGGTTAGTAGGCCAAACATTGAAAGATAAATTCCAACATGCGCGACAGTGGCCATCTTGGATCTTAGGGCTCTCAACGGAGTAGCCCGCATTTTTGCGAGGTATGGGGGCTAAATTATTTATTTAACCCTAATGAAGACAAATCCACTGAGAAACGAACCTATGCTCTCCCGGTCACCCGGAATTTACTGTAATGGACCTACTATGGCGCAAATAATTTTTCCATGGCTAATAATCCCCCAGTCTGCAGCGGGGCCAGCAAACCACTTGCAATGTGGAGCAATGTACAGGCAAAAATCGGTGTCATCTCCTCCCACTCGAAGTGGGGGGGGGAGGGTTTTGTGATTTTTTTGTGCCTATGACCTGACTCCCAACACTATGCCAATTTGGTGGAGATTGGGTGAAAAATCACAAAGTAGTGTCCCCCCAACCTAAATGGGGGACAGGGGTTTCCTTGTACTCTGACCTGAAACCTGGATACTTCAATTATGTAGCAAAATTGATGAGAATCGGGCCAAGCCCGTTATTGTCGATTGATTTATTGGTCACACTACAGAGAATCGCCTTATTTAATATAGTAGGATTCTTTTTTTTTCAGTCTACATTCATGTATCTCACAATCAGATTATGTTTTCAAATATTTGTCCTGATATCTTCATTTTAGATTAAAATCATCACGTTTTATTTCGTGTGTTTCTCAAAAAGGCATTCAAAGGATTTTAGTTTAGCTCCCCGTATTTTGTGAGGTTCTCTGTTAATGATTCACCTAATCAAATCGAGAAATTTTGCCAATGAATATATTCATTTTTACTTTTTTCGATTTGTTCCTCCTTTTCCACAATCGATTTATAAGTGGTTATAGGCCGTCAGAGCTCGTACCTTTTTTCTTATGTCTTTTGTTAACTTTCCATCAGATTGTCTACACTGGACCAAGTTACATAAACGCATTTCAAATCGAAGATTTTAAAATACTAAGTGGCAGGCCCGTAGTGCAAAAACACTTTCAACGCGAGCAGAAACGACAACCACCCAGGCCGTTCCTATCGCTCTCAATGTAATACTCAGGGCGACAACCACACTTCTACACAGAGTTAATTAAATCCAAATTAAAATCGAGTTTACCTTATTTTATGCATGACATTCGCATGGCATGTAAGCAGGCAACGGCCGTGACGTCATCGTCGGCCCGGCCAGCGCACCGGCCTACGCAGCCACGCCTACGCAGCACGTGTCAGTCATTGTCATGGTAAATATGGGCGCATATTGGGAAGCACTTATCCAATTAATACAAACCTTGAAAAGACACATGCTTCAGGTCCCCAGCAATATTACCTGGCATTCTATTATATCTGACCAGTGTTGTCGAGAAACAGCGGTGGCAGACACAGACCATAGACAAACACACATTGCTTGGAATATTAAAATCCAATTAAAATCAATTTTAACCTCCGTCTTGCTTGCATGACATTCGCTGCATGTAACCGCATGGCCCGTGACGTCATCGTCGGCCGCCCGCGCACCGGCCTACACAGCGTGTCATGTCATTGGTTGGTAATAAATGGCCGAGCAACGTGTCATGTCATTGGTTGGTAAATAATGGCCATAACTTGGGAAGCACTTGTCCGATTATATCAAACCTTGAAAAGGCAATCCTCAGGTCCCCATAAATTTAGCTGGCAAGTTTCATCGAGATCGGACCAGTGGTTGTTAGAAACAGCGGGTCACAGACACACACACACACAGACACAACAGACACAGAAGATTTGCTGGAATTATAAATACGATATTGGTTGGTTGCGTTATTGTTTGGTCATTTTTTTACTTTTCTGCCGAGAGGTCCACAATTTTAAACCGGTCTTCACGAAATTTCACAACATGGTAGAGTTCGTAATAAGCAAGAAGCCTATTGTTTTTGAGGTCAAAAGGTAAGCACACAGGCCAACGGTCATTAAATTTGTCAAATTTCTAAAATGCTCAATTTCTTTATCCAATTGACTAGAAATCTGAACAGGATTTGCATGTCAGGTCCACTGATTCAACAACCAATTATTTTTTAAGGTCAATATTTTTTTATATATTTCGCAAGTATCATGGCTGTGCAATGCCAGCTTTCCTTGTTTGTTTGTATGTTTATCGCCTATAGGTCACAATTTTTACATCGATCTTCACCATGTGGTAAGAGTTCGTCATAATAAGAAACCTATTGTTGAGGTCAAAACGTCAACATAGGCCCAAAGGTCAACAATCTCTACAATCTTCATTTTCATCTTATTGACTTGAAATTTGAAGAGGATTTGCAGATCAGGTTACTGGATTCCATCTACCAATTATTTTTTGAGGTCAAATAGGCCAAAAGGTCAATCTAGGCGAATTTCTAAAAATTGTCAATTTTCACCATTGACTGAAAATTTGAGGAGGAGTTGCATCTTTGGTCTTGAATCAACACCAAAAATTATTTTTAAGGTCAAATTTGTTATGGATTTCATAAGTGTCATGCTCTACATTGTTTATACCTTTCTTATTTGTAAGGTGGGGCATTTGTTCTTCTTGACTGTCACTAACAGTCATTTCAACTTCCTTCGTTTAAGCCTGGTTGTTGCTTAAAATGGATAAGTTGGGTAGTTTTAAGATCTTCCGGGTCTTGAGTTTGAGCCCTGTCCATGCGGTTAAATACACCACGCGGGTGATTCAGCCTGTCATCCTTCTGAGGTTGGCAAAATGAGTACCAGCTTACTGGAAACAGGGGGCACTGCATCAGCAGCACGCATGGTCCAGAAATGAGGCAACCAGCAGCCACAGGCTGCATCAAATGTTATGTACTTCTTCCATTTGCTAATTCTTAAACCAAAAGATTGGTTATTTCTTTACTAGAATGCAGTTAATAATATATATATATAATATATATAATATATATATATATATAATATTATATATATATATATAATATATATATATATTGTGTCTTTAGAGACGTTAAAATATTTTCAATAAAAACTGAAAATATGTCATCAATTAATGGGAACGTCTCCAAACAAACAATAGTCAATTGCGCAGCACCATAATGACTACTCTGCTAAATGAAAACCAACCCTTAACCTTAGGAAAAAACAAGTTGAGAGTTTTCTTTCTCCATCTTATGCACCCTATCATCATCTCTACTTCTTATTCTTCCCCACATCTCCATATTGTCTAAGTCTCCCTCTTTTTGTCCTAACCCCACTTGGCGGTGTGTACCCACCTCTCTTTCTCGCCGATCAATTTTGTTCTGTTACGTCCTGACCATTCCTCTGTCTTAAACTCCCTCACACGAGCTCGACTTTGGCATACAAAAAAGAACAGTTATAAAAAAAAAATGAACAAATGGAAATGTTTTTTTGGTGCATTCCATTTGCTCATTAAACAATTGATTTGTAAGTTTTATTGATTCATAATTAGTTTGGCAGTTGTGATTACACAATGATGTTTGTCACAGTGTTACCTTGGAACTTGAATATTTTGTGCTTTTTCTGCAAGGCAGTTTGTCACAACTTCACATGTCTAAAAAAGGTGGTTTGGAAATGACTGTTCCAAGACCTCAATGCACATACAATTTGTTTGTTGGTCGACAGCATTGTCAGGAAAGGGCTTTGGTGATAATGCACAGGTGGCCTGAAGAAATGTGAAGCAACACTACGACAACCTGAATTACTTTTCTCAGAGCAGAAACCTAGAAATGACAATCCCTTGTTGAATCAGCGGAAGTTTCCAAAGGTACATGGTGAAAAAAAAAAAGTAACTCCAAAGTACCATCTCATGAAGTGTAGCAGACAAGACCCAAACTTTTTAAAAAAAACCCTCACAAAAGTTTGGGGGTGGGTTGGGCAATTTGTAAATAGGCTGCCATCATTACAAACCACCAAAAGCATGTCCTGCGATGTAGCTCTGGGGCATCCCCTCCAAGGAATTTTGAAATGCTTGGCTGCATTTATACACATGAGCATATATGTCAGATCTTTTATGTGCAATGAATCTTTAATATGTCAGGACAAAAAAAACCATAATTTACCAAATAAGAAAAGCCCTGGTGTTGGCTTAACAGTTTAAGGTGACTGACCTTACACGATGTGGGGACCATTTGCTCGTGCACATTTCTTTCAAAAATCGTTAGTATGAATGGAGTTTGCCCCCCCCGCCCCTTTGCTGCTATAACAGCTCCACTCTTCTGGGAAGGCCTTCCAACCAGAATTGTTTGGAACATGCTGCATGGGATTTGCTTCCATTCAAGGCCACAAAAGAGCATTAGTGAGGTCGGGTACCACGGATCTTTGGCGATAGGTTGGCTAGCAGTCGGCGTTCCTATTCATCCCAAAGGTGTTCGATGGGGTTGAGGTCAGGGCTCTGTGCAGGACAGTCAAGTTTCTTCCACCCCAATCTCAACAAACATTTCTGTGTGGACCTCGCTTTGTGCACGCGGGGATTGGTCCATCCTGAAACAGGAAAGGGCCTTCCCCTAAACTGTTGCACAAAGTTGGAAGACACAGAAATCGTCTAGAATGTCAACATAGTAGCTTGTAGCATTAAAATTTTCCTTCACTGAGCTAAAGGGGACAGCCAACTATGAGAACAGCCCGACATTATTCGTTTCCCACCAAACTTTACAGTTGGTACAGCATTGGCGCAGGTAGTGTTCTCCTGGCATCCACCAAAACCAGATTTGTCCACTGGACTGCCGATGGTGGAAGCGTGATTCATCATTCCAGATAAATCGTTTCCACTTCTCCAGGGTCCAATGGGCGGTGATCTTTACACACTCCAAACGAACCGCTTGGATTGCGCTTGGGTGATTTTTCGGCTTGTATGCAGCTGCTCGCCCTGGAACCATTTCATAAGCTCTCGAACGAAGTGTTTTGTGCTGACGTTGCTTCCAAAACGGTAGTTTGGAACTCAGTCGCGTGTGTTACACGACGACGGATGATTTTCCACGCTACAGCACTCGGCGGTCCCAATTATGTTAAGCTTTGTGTACCCTGTTCACGCTGAGCTGTTTGTTTGTTCCGAGACGTTTCCACTCACCCAAATAACAGCACTTACAGTTGACCGGTGCAGCTCTACAGGCCGCAGAAATTTGATGAACTGACTTGTTGAAAGGTGGCGTCCGATGGAGGTGCCAGTTGAAAGTCACTGAGCTCTCAGTATGGCACATTCTACTGCCATTGTTTGTCTTTGGAGATTGCATGGCTGTGTGCTGATTTTTATCCACTGTCAGGCAATGTGTGGCTGAATAGCGAATAACACTAATTAGAAGGGGTGTCCGCATACTTTTGGCCATGCAGCAAGAGATCTTATAATCTTTATAATAATATCTTATAAATAACTATAAGATGATATAGTAATAACATCATGGTGGGTCAATTCAGCTGTCATTCTGCGCGAAGTCGCAAAATGATACCACTTCACTGTAAACAGGGGCACTGCATCTGGTGCACGCATCACTGCAAGTCATGCCTCACAGAATGATGCACCAGCAGCCACGGCTGCATACTAAATGATGATGATGACCAAATAAACAGCCATACTTAGAAGTGTGGTCAATTCCACATTATTTGGAACAGAAGTGTCAATAAGGATTGGTAATATGTTGGGAAATACTAAAAGTGGTCAGAATGGAAGAAATTTTGAAGAGGAATTTAGCAGACCGTTCCATGGTAGTCTTTGTCGGTAAATGACGTTACATAATACCGTGTTCACGTTTTTTTTGTTCACGTTTGGGGAAATAATGACGAATATTTATTTATCAACAGCTGAAGTCAGTTATCAGTGGTTTCTCAAACTGTTTTTACACTTTTTACTTCCAGCCCCTGAACTGTATCCAATGGCGCAACACGTTTGTTTACGCATGATGCTCTCAATACGCCAAGTGTCGGAACAACCAAGTCTTCCCGGGCATTTGCGTCTTCTCATGGCCAGCAGGCGTTCCTGACGGTCATAGTGCACAAAGTTGAGGGCGACATCTGGAGCAGGTGGCAGCATCAATCAGCTGGGAACAAGATTCAACAATGGTTATTATCAGCCATCCATTGATGCCAGCAAGACAAGAAGATAAGGAACCGTTGCAAGAGCCAAGTATGGCTGGTAATCAACACTTTCAATGTGCCTGACGAGGAACCATCAACAGGTTGGCAGTTTTCTTTTCTCAGTTTGTTTTGTTTCTTTCAGCAAACAATCGTAGCACAGTATCCAGCAATGCTTGCGTCTTTCCACAGTACTTTGAAGATTGTCAAGTGATCCCATTGACTGCCTTCTTCTTTGTGGACTGCAAATACATTGTTCCGGAAGACATTTAAAAAATCTTCCGTCAGCTCTGGATGTGCGATTCTGTCTTTCAGTCTTTTCTTCTTTTCATGCCCCCAAATCTGAAATGGAGTACATCCAGCTGACCAGCATGGATTACAGGTACGGAAAAAGACCCAGATGTCTTATTCCCAGCTCTGGGTACCTTTTGCCATTCAATGATCTCTTGTTTTGGTCCAACACCAGTTTTGAAGAGAATTCTTCCGTACCAAGAATAGAGGAATTATTTGGACACATTAAGGCAGTATTTGAATACAGGTTTCAACCATTATCAACCTATCATCTGAGTGTTTTCCCTGCCATGAGCAACATGAGAGAAAACCTCGGATCCAGCATGCTCTTTGTTGATCTGTCCTTTATTCTGAATATAGCACAAGGTTGCCAGGCATTACTTTCACTAATTCTTGTTTGGTCATTGAACCACAAGAAAAGATGCCAAAGCAAAATATGGAGAGGCTTCACTCAGTGACTGTTGAAATAGCCTCTCATTTGCATGTGTTACTTTCCAGGGACACAGTTGACAGGCATAGGCCCACAATGAATCACAATGAAATAAGAGCTGTTCTTTGGCCCAGCACGTATCAATCAAAAAAAAAATAAAAAACGACTCGTAGCTAATGCTGTGGGTTCCATTCGAAGCTTGGACCACTTCTTTTGAGCTCTTTAACCCGATTAGACTTGTACATGATCCCAACATGCTCTGAAGTTCTGCAACTGCTTTTTTCTAGAAACCATTTAATGAAGTCCTGACCAATGAGCCAAGATTATGTCACCGAGGGCAATCATACACTCTCCGTTATAAAAAAAAAACGAGCTGTAGAATTGATCATGGTAATTGTTGAAGGACGCGTTCAATGCATTCATTTTAATTGCCTATTTGGCACGAGGGATGTGTGGAACACTGATTTCAAGTTTTATACAACAACATGAACATAAGCCTAATACATAAATTGTTCGTCCATGCACTCAATGCATACTTAGTTTTTAGAAACGGCACAAGACATTCTGAACAAATTTGAAAGTCTTTCTGAGACACAGCATGGGGATGGATTCATTTAAAAACAAATGATTAACATTCGTTAATAACCCTTACAAAACGCACATCTGGTTCCCAGAAAATGAGTGGTATCAAATCGGCGGACACCCTTCATGCAGGGTCACATGAAGGAGAAGAACTATTTATGATCTCAGCTTGACATTAACCATCACTGGAATCAACAAGAGATACTGCCCAAGAAGTGGATTTATTTCCCAAGATAATGACTCCCTCAGGACTGATAATATACTTCCGATGGGGTGATAACTGAACCAAGCATCAGACTGGATATCACACAAGATCCTTCATCTATTTAAAGGCTTCTATTCAACCAAAAACTGGATAATAGGCCCTCAAGGTGAAGCATGAGATCAACGGCCGTCTCTCTGACCATATCTCGTGCTTTTGATAAGTCTGGCATCTGCTTGCTCTCCAAACTATCTGCCAATGGCATCCAAGGGCCAACTCCACTCTTGGTACTGACTCCTTCTACTCTCGTAGCCCAATGTGTGGCTCTCAACGGAATATCTCTCGCCTTATCCCTCTGTCAAGCCTATTGTGCCCCAAGGCAGTGTTCTGGGCCCAGTCCTATTCCTAATCTTCATCATGATCTCTCTGAATCTCTGGAAAATCCTCTTTATCGATGTGGCTGAGACTATCCTCTGCCATGACAATCCCTCATCTTCAGAACAGGCAGACCCTGCAGCCTCTTTTTCCGCTCTTCAGACCTTGAAAAAAAAATCACAAATGTTCAAACGCTTGGAATACGTCTTTGCAACCCTGACCAAATTCTCACCTCTCACTATTTTCTCCGAAAGGACCGTTTGGACCCCCACCCCCCCCCCAACCAATCTACTTTTCTTTAACAATCCCTTGGCCTCCAAAGCGCTGCAATGGGCACCTCTGCCATATAAGTCCCTCATTGACACTCCTGACCCACCTCAGACTTCATCCATTAGCTTGATAGAGGTAACTGCTCTCCACTCTGGGTTGGCTCCCCTGCCTCATGACTTGCTCAGCCTACGCTTGTGGATTCCCAAGGCCTTCAAGATTATTGGAATCCTCCTGCGATGAAGCTTGAAGTCTAAGGGCTATCACTTTGCCATCGCAGACAGGTCGGTGTTTCTCTCTGTCTTCTACTTGCCTCTTTCTGGTCTTGCACCCTCTAATCTTTCCCGCGCTATGTCCTACCCCCAGGTTTAAGCTGAGCACAAGTGATTCACCATCAACTCCTTTCTGGTGAACTACTGAATCCAGGAATCACTGTTCACTCTACACACATCTTGTTACTCTTTTTTTACCCAACCTGTAGAAACTAATTTCCACATTCTTTTTCAATCTCATCTTCCTTCAGGTCTTTTAAACAGCTATCACAATCATCTCAAATCGTCCTCAATCCAAGGCCATTATCTTTTTGACCTTCGTTTAACCCCACTCAAATCCCATCCTCCTTCCAAATTTCCCAGTTTTCCATCAATTGGAATTCAATTCTGTATCCCATCTGTCCACCCTATGCTACTCTCTCCCCCCCCCTCCCCTTCATTCCTCCCCACACCCTTTTTGTTTATCCGAGTCTCCCTTTTATCTAAGGCTTCCACTCGCTGATGGCGTTCCTCTCTCTCTGCTGTCCTTTTGCATGCCTCTCTCCCGTGTATTTTGAGTCTGTTACATCGTACGCAGCTTCTTCCATGAGCCTCGACTATGTATACAAAAATAAAAAAGGACAGTTTGGACTTGTAAGCAAGCATTTATGGAAGTAGAACTCCTCTCTTCAAGGTAGCTGGTAGAACATGCAGCCATCAACTTTGAATTCTACTCTGGGTTTAATTTCTTCCTCGTCAGTGTTTGGCCATTATTTCTTGTTGCAAATAATGCTTGGCCTGTCATTTATACTCTGGCCTGAAGTTCCTCCAGATTTAGTTGTCAGTGGATCCAGCATTTGCACATAGCACTTTTACTTACATCAGTCTTTGTGGAAGGCAATTTCTCTTACCTGGCATTTTTTGGATAGTGACAAATGTTTACAATGGTGCTGACTACTGGTGCTTGCAAACATCTTAGTGCAGGTACAAGGTAAGAAGAGTCCTATCAGTTTGCTCTTGGATCCAAGCTTGATCTTTGTCTGGAACAGGTTTGTTGATGTTGTCCAGTCCTCCGGTTGGAATGTCGACACCTCATTCTTCTTCAGTTCTAGATCAACAACTGTTGCCTCATTTCTCTGGTCGAACATCCGTCAAGTCCACATTCAAATATTTGCAGTTGTGGTTTCAGTGGTTTCAATGCTTATACTTTTCCTCTACTGTACTATCACTGAAAATCAGTATACTGGTAGTTGAAGTAGTAAGATATAATGGCCCGTAGTTTAACTAAAGTATATATGTAGCAGTGCTAATGTCGTGAATCCTGTAGTTGTAGTGAAACGTGAAGTGTGTTTTGCCAATTTTACATGAGTAACTATAGAAGAAAAGAAGACCAACCAAAAATGACTGTCATACATTTCACAGTGCAGCACTTCCGATTCTGAATCTGTACCAGGTACTTCTGTTGCAGAGCGTTGGTGCGCGAAAGCCCAGTTTTTTTTTTCTTGGCAAGAGTTATACTGGGTGTTTGCCTTGCCTTTGCATTTCCCAGCATTAATAGTTAGGCAAGGATTTTGTAATTTGTTCAGGGTGGCTGGTGAAAGCTCACCACATCTTCACAAAGGATACTCTGGGAAATCTTTAACATCCACCAACTATGCTGGCAGACAGGACGGCCAGAAATTATGGTCAATCTGAGGGACTCCACACACATTGATGAATCACCTATGTGAAACACAAGGGGTTACAGTTTATAGTTGGATCGGTTTAGGCGGTTTAGAGTGAGTGTGCACCCCCCTAGCCATCCAGCCAGCTAGTTGAATGAACAGTGGCATAAAAAGGTGCAAAAGTAAAACTACAAAATGTACCCACAGTGAACACTATAAATCTTAAGCTGTTCATATTTTATAGTACTTTCAAGTTACTGCTCTTGCTATTGGATTTTGGTGAGATCGGATACGAGAACTTTTTTAATTTTCGGTGATTCTTCACAATTGAGAGATGGAGACAAAGCGATAAATAGATAATATCTCAAAAAGTTGAGGACAGATTATGGCAAAATTTGGTGAACCGAATTGGGCAGGTGACAAGAAGAAGCCGATTTGGAATTGGTTCAGGTGCAGATGCAGATCCGGCCTATCGTGAATAACAAAACGTAAACTGTTCAGCCTGGCGGAGCTATGATGCGCTCGTACTGAGTGCCGTTCCAGTTTATGTTTTGTTCTGACATTTAATCACACCAAGTCAGCCGCCAACTCCAGAATCAAAAATAGTCGTGCCCCCCAGTTGTCTACAATGAAGATGAGGCAAATAGAAGTTTATTGTGCTAATTTTGGTCTAAAAGTGATACTTTTCCTCTGCATTCATTACTGGAACTGCTCATTTTAGATGACAACTATGATAATTTTATCATGCTGGCTGATGCTCTAATTGAAACGAAAGCATCGCCACAATTTTTCCGAAAAAGTAAGCTGAACTCAAAATATTCGCGGTTTGTTGCTAGAGCCAATTTGTGGGATTTTGGTGGCACAAACATTAAATGTAAATGTCAAAGATGCCACAATATATCCTCAATAACAATCCACATTGGCCTCATATCAACAAAGGTGGAATACGCAGTGTCCGTGATTTTGCTGAGAATTGGCTTTTCGAAGTTGCTATTTATTCTAAGCACGATTTTAAAATGTGTTTTCGCATAAATAAAAAGTGCCCTTGTGTCTGAATAAAGGAAGTTTTACGATCTGGTTATTGCAGCAATAACACGTGACAGTGAAACATATCTCCAAGAAAGAAACGGAGCAAAAATTAATCACGTGCCATGGATGGAAGCAAGCTCTCTTGGCGTAATCAAAAGAGACAAGAGGAGAAACGAATGGATATCAGACAGAAAGCAATTTGCTTTGACATCCGTCACAATAAAAAAAAATTAAAAAACTGAAAATGAACAAGGCTTAGACACGTGGGAAAGAAAACGGACAACCGGTTTAGAACAGCGAGAATCAAAACTGGCAACCATATAGAATGCCTCTGGAAGTAAGTAGAGTACACCGAAGTTCGGATGAGAGATTACATGCAATGTACTGGAGTACAATGGCGCTAAAAATTGCATTGACTTTAACAAGAATGGACCATCGTTGATGGGTCTTTTCAATCCTGCGGTGGACTAAATCGGCCAAGTAAGTCAAGTCACGTCAAGCCTTCACATACCGATAACATGTGCCTTGATCCTTCATATGTGAAATTAGGTGGGATGAAGTGTTTTCCAGTTGGGATAGTAAAAGCATTCGTTGGGTGTAAAAGGAGGCCAAATTGTGCGCTGGCACCTGGGCAATTCAAAATCCCTGCCGTGATCTACAGGGGGTACTGCATGAGCGGCACACCGGTAATGTCGAACCAGCGGGGACAATTCCGCATTGGATGCCAAGTCGATATGCCATTCGCTGGAGGGATATATTCAATGGTCATATGTGGAATTATGTCACATACCGCATTGGCAAGCAAAAACATAAAGAAGTAACAGCTTGGGTACTTCAGCATAGAGGTGATCTGATTTGGCCAAAATAAACGACTACAACACCTTCAATATCCTTTGAAAATATAAAACAAGTTCCATTGGCTATCACAAGCTTGACCAGATACAGACCTGCAAACAATACATTTTGTTTGTAAAGATGGAAAGATTCAGAAAACAGTTGGAGGTGGCAAGATCAACCAAAGAAAAAAGATCAGCATCCATTATAAATGTGCATTTCTCGATCCACGTCGTGTAATACAGACACACTGTTTTGGAATGAAGTTTATCAAACCACTGAACCGTCCTCGGTGAAAAATACAAGTCACTACCCAATAACTAAACTTCACTGCCAGTCACTTCCATTAATAAATGCCCAAGAATCCGTAATGGATTTTTTTGGCAATGGAAGGTCAAGTAAATTCTGGCCCACGGTCAAAAAACAGGGGAGTTAGGGACTAGAAACACCTGTTTAAAGATGTTCAACAACCGAAAAATAAAATAAAACGTTTTTCTGATTAATTTCTAGTGCTGCAGAACTCAAAAAATTATTTATTCCTCGTCTTGAAAAACAATGTCTGGCTCACGATCGGTAGTTGTTCCGTCAATCTGCCGACCAACGTCATACTGCTCTAGTCTAGACAAAAGCTCATTCAATTTGGCTGTTCATGCATGGGGCTTCTCCTGCACTCACTAATCTGGCATTTGCAACCCCCCTCATCCCCCCCCCTTTCACCTTATTTTGCTTTTTTTGTGGCAATGTGGCCTTCAAGCCCTTTATTGTATGAATTTTCTTTCACAGTTGAAGCATGTGACATCTCTTTCTCCTTACTGATTACACTCTTAGTCCTCTGGGTGCTTTTTCAAATCCCAAAAGTCCTTTGTCGTTAATGCATTAATAAAATGCCCAAGATCCTTTTTTTTTTCATTATTTAGTTAACCAGGCAGTCTCTCTGTCGTTAAACAATGACCCCCTGGGTCTTAGCTTGCTCAGAATTGAAAGGCAAATAGCAGCTATCTCAACACCAATTATCCTGGCATATGTTAGGAATAACTGTGTTAAGTAAGATTCTGATTCTGATGGACCATACTCTTATTGCAGGCGTTGGTGCTACACAGCTAATGGGTAGTAAGTCATTGCCTTCTCAGCAGAGTTAGTGCAGAATTTGAATTAGTTTTATGTTGCTGGGATAGTTTTCGCCCACTCTTTCGCAAAGACGGCCGGTGGGATCCTTTTGCATCCACCAACTAATTCTGGCAGACGAGGTGCCCAGTTTTCAACGCCATGCCATCGAGGGATGGCACACACAGTGACTGGGATGGACCAGTTTGGTAGCTGGGTCAGGATTACAGAACCCATGCTACACAGCTTCGAGGTAAGTGGTGCAAAACCATAATAGGGCCATCCTGACCAGCCTGCTGAGTATATCAAAAGTTTTTATTCCCAAAGCACGTACAGGTGCCCCCCCAGGTGCCCCAGCTGTCTGGTTGCGACCTGACTTGAGGCTGTATGGTTTTCGGTTTTTTCTTTTTAAACTTTCTAAAATTTGGTCAGAATTTTTAAAAGATACAACAAATAAGGCACCCTAAACGTTCCCTCGCCACACCCTACACTTACAGTCACAAGCCAGTTCACATGACTGCAAAAGTAGTTGCTAATGCCAGCGAAGAACTAGCAGTCTGTTTGCCGGCACAGAGAATAAAACACAAGATAAATGGTTTAAGTTATCCGCTGTAAAAAAAAAAAACACAACAACAAAAACTGATGGTTCAGAGCCTTTGTCCTTTGTTGGAGCAAAAGAGGGCGGCAGCACATGATCGCTCTCTCGTAACCGGATCTGGAATTGAAACATGAGAATTAAAAATATTTTTTTAAGTGACTAGCAGAGTACCGCCCACTGACAGGTAACTGTTTCCAAGCATGCAACTCTTCTGAACGCATAACCTTCATTTGCAGCGGTGTATAGGCAACTGACAGCTGCTCAATCACTCCCAAATATATTTTTAAAATAACGCCCGTTACGTGCATGAAGCAAAACACATAACCCACTGCTTTTCGTTCCAAAACAGCTATTTGGCACTGGAAAACGTGGGACAGGATACTGTTACTGTAAATGGTGGAGACTTGTAATACCCTTCCCTACCTGAAGGCTGCGCTACATGATACACCTTTGCATGGAAAATTTGCATCCCCCCCCCCTCCCCAACTACCACAAAGATAAAAAAAAAAGACCCCGATACATTATAATGGGGTCGTGCTGATCCTAATGTAGCAAGGTCTGGATGGTAGGATCGGCCTACAACTGTTAGGAAGGAGCCGCGACAAACAAACAAACATCACACCGGTCTGTGAATTTATCGTGAGGATCTTCACCATCGGGGATGTGGCCAAAAACGATATATAGCATGACTTTCAATTTAAAAGAAAAGAAAAAAATAACAATCAGGCAGGGATTTTGAGCGGCGCAGATGAGGAGGGTATTTGAAGTTCCAACTTTCATGCAATTGGCATCCAAAAGGAATTGTTAGGTCATTGCAGGATAAGAACAATTTTAAATCACCTGAACTTTCTTTTTCCTCAATATTGTGGTTATAATTTGACTGTCATTGACCAAAAATGGGCAAACATGACCATTACCTCCACGAAGGTGGAACAGAAGTTGTGTTTTCAAACCACTGATTATGTGTCTACGCTGTCCACCGTCTGTTAGAAGGATATATCAAAAGTTATGGCTGGATTCGGACGAATTTGGTGGAACAGGTTTGGGTTGTGACAAAAGATGAAATCGAGTAGATTTTGGGTGAACATCTGGATCTGGAACCATGGTAATAATAATAATTTTTTTATAATTTTTATTGTTCACCAATATAGATGGGCTAAAACAAGGACATACCAAATCAAAAGATATAAAGATGGATTATGCCAAAAGTTTGTGGATGAGTTGGGTATGTCACAAATAACAAGCCAATTCGGATTTTGTGTTGACTAGGACAAATGAGTCCCAGTGCAGATCGCCCTCTCAATGGGACAAAACATAAAACATTTCAACTGGCAGAGGTATGCACTCCACCGAGCGAACATTCTTGTTTAAATGACTGT
>JAXMNL010000154.1:57214-59203 GCA_035128595.1 Eptatretus atami | reverse complement strand
GGGGAGGGGTCATCTATGCAAGCGATGGTTGATGTGTTTTTGTTACATTATAGAAATGCTGTTCATCCAAACACCAGTGATACACCTGCTATGCGTTTGCATGGGCGTGCATTGAGATCTGGACTGGATTTGTTGAGGCCTGGAAGGTCGGTGTCTGGGGCGGCCTCACGTCCAACGCTGGTGCGCACCTTTGAAGTAGGGCAGCGTGTAATGGAACGTGATTATTTCCACGATTGGAAATGGGTGCCGGCAGTGGTCTCCGTGATACTCGGGCCGGCCAACTGCATGGTTAAAACTGATGATGGGAAAGTGTAAATGATGATGCGGAAAGTGTGAAACGGCACGATCGACCAATCATATCGCTGCTACAGACTCACCACCCGTACCGGTACCATGGGCGGGCAAGTGTGAACCACCACCTTCTGTTCTGTTGACCACCAATTTCAGATCCGGCACCGGGACTGGGGCTGAGGGGGCAAGACCGGGGGCCAGCGGGTTTCGAGTGTTACTCTGAATCAGTCTGCCTAAGGAAAACGAACAAGCTGGTCTACCCTGTGTCTTGAGGTAAAAATGGACGATCCTACTGGTATGGTCACCCCTACCGGCGTCGGGGAATCTGACCTGTATCTCCCAGCTGCCCCGTTCTCCTGTCGGATCAGAAGCGGCCCAGTCATTTGGGGATATTGTCTGTTAATCTCTGCCCCATTTAGAGGGAGAAATATTCTGTATTCGATTGGATGCTTGTATCCATTGATTGGGGTTTTATCGTCCGCCCGCTAGCGTGTGACCTGACGTCCGTGCCACGCAATAAAGCAGAGTTGCCGCTTCTCCTTTGTCCGCTGGTTTTGAAACCTACAAATTACGTAAAATCATCAAACCAACATCAAATATAATTTTCCTTGACCCAAAATATGTCGCCAGAGTAGCCTATACTGTGTACATGTAGGCACCCCCCCCCCCGCCTACCATTGAAAGATTAATTTGCAATTGGCCGTCTGCGTGCGACTCGGCCACCACATCGACCCACGCCTCCCCACCGCTTACGGATCATTCGCGTGACCCTCCGGCAACGCCGGGTTCAGTCACGGGTGTCCTTTCGACTCACCACAAGTTCCAATTCGGCCACGCGTAGGATAGGTGTTCGCCAATTCGACCTACCTAAGTACCCACTGGATGGTAAACGCGATTACCTCGCCGCAGGTCGACTCCGGACACGACCGCTTGGCGGCCTTCCTTACTATCGGATAAAAACGGACGAGCGTTACGTCGACCTCACGGTTCATATTATTAACCGCGTTTTGTACCACTACGAAACCCTTACGTGAAGCAGATGGATTCATTAAAGAAAAGACGAAACGAAAACGGAATAACCAGTTCACACTATGCACATTTATTTCCGCGCACACGGATCACACACTATAGCACACGTTAAAGCAAACATCATGTTTTACATCAAATTAACGATTGCACCTATATCACATTGAACAAAGAAATGCAAATATAAAAGGAGTTTCAAACACCGAGACTACACGACAACACGGACCACTGTAACATTACTACCTTCAAGACACGCCCACAACACGCATTCACCTAAGCAAATGAAAAGATCCCTCTCAAAGAAGGATCAGACGGGCCGTGCCTAATGCGGTGGATGAATGAGCGCCAGCCATGAGACCGAAGGTCCTACCTGTCTCGTGCGAGCGCAGAATGTCGCTCACGCGTTCCTGGACATGCTGGTGTAATGGACGGCCCCTTGTCGCACTCTTCCACGGGGAAAAGGGGAATTGATGATCTCTGGGAGGTATGGTTCTTTTGATCCCGCGACGCTGAGCCTCCGTCACCTCAGTGTCGCCTCGCAGCCGTCTGCCCCACCGATCTCGCCCTCAGTCGATTCTGCTCCACCGACACTGCTCATGATACTGACTCCCCCACGATACTCTCACTCCTCGCCACGATAACTGCTCTGAGCTCCTCACTGCGCCGCCTTTT
>JAXMNL010000154.1:44714-52214 GCA_035128595.1 Eptatretus atami | reverse complement strand
ACATCGGACCACTAGCCCGCGTGCCGGCGGACCCACCTCAGCTATACTCACCCATTCGCCAACACGCTCCCAGCACCGTCACACAGCTCCTCCACCCCTCAACATGATAATCAGCCTACATATCACAACAACAATAACGACCTCCCACTTGTCAATTTAACTAACCCAGCTACCTCACTCTACACTGACCCCGGCGTCCATTGGCGGGATCACTACCTCCCAATCACTTCATGCACATGCATCCACATTCGCTCAAATCACCACAAGACCCGTGCCTAACTCACTAACATGTACTCCTCACAACTTTCCTAACACAACATCGCCTGAACTCTGCCATCCTTAAACATACCCCCGCAACTAACTCGTGCTCCACGTCGTCCCTTACACTATGACACGTTCCATTAACACTACTTAGCTAAGCTACGTCCCCTACTACATCATCTCAAAGATCGTCACTGCTCCAAAATCTCTTACCCATACCTAAAAGTCACTACAATCCATTCTACCTACATCACTCCACGGGCTCCATGAGACTCTACCTGCCCGAAGCCGACGATCTAGCAAGCTAACCCTTCCCCCCTAGCATAGTTTCCATCCTTCCCTGTAAAGGGTCTTCAACCCCTGCCATGAAATCTGTTTCACCCCGAAATCGAAGGCTGCTCCGTTAATTTTAATCTATCCAACGTATGCGCAGCACTCAGCGCGGCAACTCCAGCTCCGCGCACGTGCACCTTGCCCCACTCATGCCAGCTGCACGACCTCGTCCTCTTGACATCGGTACCATCCGCAGAGATTACCCTCCTGCTGATTCCAACCCCACGTGCAAGCCATGATCGTCACCCTACGCACCCCCAAAAAAACAACCACACTCCGAGGGCTCCCCACACGAACACATGTGCTCTGCCCGTAAGCTTCACACAAGCCCGCTGGAGAGCCATCCGCGTCCAAACCGCCTTACCTGCCCTAGACTTTGTCCGTCCAGGATCGGCAAATCCACCGCTGCGTTTCCTACCGGGCTCACTCGCAAACGCACACCGTGGGTCTCGTGCGTTGCACAGGCACGGACCGACCGCTCCTGATGGTGAACCCGCGCGGTCCCCAACAGCATTACCAGCCGTCTCTACCCGCTTCTTCCTCTTCGCGTAGTCTCCGTCCACCACGCACACCTGCGTAATGTCACTACGCACAGACTCAACTCCAACACACCTCACATCACACCCGGAGACGCGCTGCCATGCTCACGCTGCCGGCCGACATCTCTTACATCACGAACTCACCAACACGTCTCCACTCACCATACCGCATCTCACACACCTGTGTTAGCACACGCGAGTGCCGTTCCTGCACAACCGCCCTCCACCCACCGTGGTCTTCACGCATCCTGGCTCCCTCCACACACGCGTTTCCCATCACTGCCGCGGCCTTCACACACGGCACGCTGGAAGCACCACTCCCACACATGCCACCAACACACTCACACACGTTCGCTTCCACACACGGCCACACTCACACCATTGCGTGGCACAACTAGCAACGATCCGCTCTCGCACACCCGCCAAAAACACCACACCCCTGCACAACACCACACTGGGATTCGGATCCCCAAGTTCCCGGGGCCTCATACCCCCAAGTCTGCACGTGCACTATCCACAAGCACTCGTCAACCTTCAATCGCCTTGGTCGACCGACCACACCTGGTCGTGATTCGCTCAAAGGGGCTACCCCTCCTCGGTCTGAGCACCAATCACTGCTCACACCGGGTCCCTCCCTTCCGCAGCTCACCCATTATCTCCACTACTTCTGGGTGTGTTCTTTCCTTTAAACCCCTCTTATCATGCCATCTCCTCCTACTTTCTCTAATTCCCCTGGTCTCTATACATTATAATTTCTGTATCTTTCTGAGTTTTTCCATCTCTCTGATTTCAATTTTACTCTTCTCACTTTCAGCATTAATTCAAACTCTATATAGTTTGTTTCTCTCCACTCTCTCCATCATGCTATCCTTACTTTCCATTCATCGTTTTTCATGCCCACTTTCCTTCTGCTTCTTCGCTTTCTCCATTTACCTCCTTGCTTCCCTCCTCCCCTTCATCCAGTTTCCATTGTTTGCTTCAGTTTGGTTAATCTCCTTCTTGTGTTTCAGTAGCTCTGTCTCATTACTCTTCTTTGTTTCTTCTACCTGATCTTCCTCTGCATTTCAGGTTCTTCTTCATGTGCGTTAATTCTCTCTTTTGTTTCATTCCTTTCTTTGGTCTACTTCTTCCACTCCAAGCCTTGCCTTTTCTTTCAAATGGATCAACTCGGCTCATTTCTTTTTGTTCGTATCCATTGTTCCTTCTTACTCCCTTCCAAGTCTCTTGTGTCCTTCATATCTTCCTGTCTCCTTCCATGCTTCATTCCTTGCTCTTCAACTTCTCTCGTATTCCAACCTATGTTTTTCGTATTGTCGTTCAATTTCAAATCATACTCTTTCATTTTTATATCCACATGTCTTTCTTTTCCCTTCGTAATCTCTATTCTTTTCAAACATGATTTCTTTTCCTTCTCTTCCCTTTTCTTCATATTTCCTATTCCACTGTCTTCTTGTCCTCATTCTGTAATCTCGTTATTTCTTTCAAACTGACTGACTTTTCTCCTTCGCTTCCTTTTTTCCATGACCTTCTTGTCCTCATTCTGCAATTCGTGTTTCCTTAAACGTTTACATTCCCTTCTCGTTCTTTCCTCTCTCAACATCCTCAGCTCGTTTACTCAGAAGCTTCTTTTTCCAATTGCCTTTTCATCTTCCGCCACACTCACTTCTTTGCTTCTAATTTTTCAATCTGCTCAGCTGTAGTCTCCTTAACTTCATATCTCCGTTCTGTCTCTTTCCTCTCGTCACATCCTCAGTCGTTTGTGTAATTCAAGCTTTCTTCCAATCCTCTATCTCCCACCACTCCACTTTGCTCTTGGCTCTAATGTTCAATCCTGCTCAGTGTGCTCCTAACGTTCATCTCTTCTTTCCTCTCTTTTACCTCTCTCAGTTCGTTTTAACTCTCTTTCTTTGTTTTAGTGTTCTGCTAACTCAAGCTTTCTTTTAATTCCTTTCTTTCAACGTCCCCAGCTATCTAATTCTTCTCTTGTTTTGTGTTTCTGTTACACTCAGTTTTCTTTCCCATTCTCTTTCTCATCTCCGGACACTCGACCTTCTTTGCTTCTAACTGTTCTCCATCTGCCCTTTGTTTGTTACTCAGCTCTTCCAGTTCCTCGTCCTTTTTACCTCCCGTCCGCTCACAACTCTTCTTCTTCATGTCATTGAATCTTTTCTAACGCCACCTTTTATTTCTTCGTGCAGAACTCGTCAACCCCAATTTAATTTTCCCTCTCGCGTTACAGTCACTTTTTCCCGTGACTCCCACACTTCTCTCCAACACGCTCCCGAATCTATTTTTTCTCACCCGCCTTTCTAACCGGGCCTGACACCGTTTGCACCCCCAGCTCGTATCGCTCCACACGTGGCGTCCGTCATACGCACTTCGCTGTTGTCTGCCTTCATCCCGCTGCAGCATGCCATTTGCTTCGTTCACCCCGCACTTTCTTTTATTTCTTCCTCTTTCGTTGTTTTGTTCCATTTTTTGATGCGTTTCCATCATTTTTCGTTCAATCGTTATTCTTCTCATTCCATTTTTTCTTCCATTCTATCCATTTGCCGTTCATTCTCGTTTGTCATTATCGCTCATTTGCTGCTTCATCTCGCTTATTGCCTGCAAATCATGTTTACCTGGCCACTAAGTGGGTCCGCGCATCGCTTCACCTCAGGCGCGGTCCGCCGGCGATGGAAGACTTACGATGCGGCGAGTGGTGTGTCAATACACCGCGCCTCTGCCGACGCCGCCCATTCGGCCTGGGCTTTCAGTTGTGGGAATGTTCCCGCAACACAATTGCTCCTGCTCGTCGTCACATCCTGGACATGTTCTAACATCAATAAATATACAATTCTACCCCGCGCTCGCCTGAACAGCATCTTATTCCACGTAAGGGTTAATTATCGCTCGTAATTTAGAGGAATCGGGACGCTCCTCTAACCCATGACCGATTCCCTTGTGGAATTTAGCTTGAGCGGGAGGATTTGAATCCCACTCCTGTACACCAGTTTTGCGAATTCGCGGCCGTCGCGTAGGACGATCGCCACGCGACTCGAACCGCGACGCTCGCCCACCGGACGACAATTCAGTCGACCCTCCCGCTAAACGCCGATCCAGCACGAGTGGGCCTTCAACCTCACCACAATCGCTCAATCGCCACCCGCGTAGATAGGTGTCGCTCAAATCGACTACCTAATACCAGCGGATGGTAAACCGGCATCGTACCTCGGCAGGTCGACTCGGACACGAGCGCTTGGCGTCCGTTCTCGTACGTATCGATAATCCGATCGGCGTTATCGTCGACCCGACGCAGATCATTTACGGCGTTTAATTAACCCACTACGAACCCTTTACGTGAAGCAGGATGGAGGTCATTAAAGAAAAGATCGAAGCGAAACGGAAAACAGTTCACACTATGCACATTTTATTCGCGGCACACGATCACACATATAGACACGTAAAACAAACAGAGTATTACATACAAACTATTGCACCTATATCACATTGACCCAAAAGAATTGACATTAAAAAGGAGTTAAACCGACTACCGACACACCGGCACTTATACAGTACTACTTATCAAGACACGGCTCCACAAACGCATTCACACCGATAGCAAGAAAAGACCCCCTCAAAGGCAGGAGTCAGATGACCCGTGGCTAATGCGCGTGGACCTGGATAGTGCAGCCACGACCGAAGGTCCTACCCGCGTCCTCCTTCGACCGACAGAATGCGATGCCGGCGGTCCTGTGCACCCGCTGTGATGTGGACGGGCCCCTTGCGCACTCTCTCAGCCGCTGAAAAGGGCGAATTTTAAGATGCTCTTGCGAGAGTATGGCTGCTTGCTTGGACCCGCCGACGCGACCTCCAGGTCCACCTCAGCTTCCCCTCGCTCCGTCTGCCCCCCACCGATCTCCCTCACCATCTGCTGCACCACCACACTGCCTATACTGACTTGCCCCACGATACTGCTCAACTCACTCGCCCACTATACTGCTCGAGCTCACTCACGCGCGCTCGCCTTTTATCGCGTTCGAAACCCACCCCAATCGCAATTATCGATCCAAACACCTCAGGGCGATCCACGCTCGCCGATCGTGACGGAGACAAAAGGCGTTTGTAAATTCCTGATCCTCAAAAATTGCATTGCATTTTCTCAGGCGCGTCTGATCAGGCCTAGCCGCCCCGCGACTCCTGATTGGGTGGATCAGATTTGGCGTCATTCAATTTCCTATCAATTACTCCTCAGAAACCCCCCATCGCACTCAGATCTTCCGTGTCGTCGCTGAAACAGCTCGACGCTCAGCGCCCACAGTGGTGCGAGGAATGGCCGTAGAAGGGGGAGGGTTTATCGCGGTTCGGATGGCTCATGTGCGTTTGAATCGTAGAGTTTGCTGTAGCTATGAGTGAAGGTAGGTTTTTCTGGGCTGGCCGGTTTTTTTGTTATTTTTGTTCAGTGGGCTCAAAACAAAGTAGAACACGAAAAACGCCTAACTCAAAGGATCGCACCCGATGAACACATTCACATTCCCTCTAATACAATGGTTTGGCTAACTACACACTGTACTAAAAATATATCTCCCGACGACCTTTTGGTGTTTCGAATTCCAGAGACCGTAACCAATAATTCCAACCCATGCGACACCCCATCTTGGATTGGGCTCTCACGAGTTACGCCCGTATTTTGCGAGGGCATGGCTAAATTTTTATTAACCCATCCATAGAAGACAAATCCATGAAAATAAACCCATCTCTCCCACTGTAACGAATGCTGTAACATACCCTACTAGTAGCCATAATGTCAAACAACTAGGTGGAATTTCTAAAGCCTCATTTATCCCATTGACTTAAATTTGAAGAGGTTATTTGCCACATAGATTATGAATTCAACTAGCCAATTATTTGAGGTTCAACCTCGGCCCTAAAGATCCCCGAATACCAAAGCTATTTTCACAAGGCATAAAAAGAATGTGCCTTTACCGGGGTGCCCGCCCCACACTATATAATTTCCTTCTCTTGAAATTCCAACACATTCTGTTTAACTGACACAACCTTCATACACGATGATATAACCAAAGTTTGTCTCATGGCATAAAAAAATCGAAGATCTTGAGTGGAACTTATGGAATCGTTCCATGGTGGGGGCCCCCCAAACCATAGCATTTTTTCTTCTCCCAAACGACACACATACTTCAATGAAACGTACCACACCTTTATACATGTATTAACAAAAGTATTGTTCCACGGAATAATAACAAAACAGTCAGATCCTAAGGGATCTACAGGTGGGTTCTATGATGTATTTTCAGATTCTTCCAGTAGTTTGTGTTTCATTGTCTTTGCAGATAAGAAATGAAAATCTTTTACCAACTCTGCCCAGTTTGCATGAAGAAGATCAATTCAATCCAGAAAATGCCTTCTTTCAGGACAATGAACAAATCCAGCAGCTCTCTTCAACACCACACAAAGTTTTTAACACTGATCAATCAACTCCAAGAAACGAGAAACTTAACAAGTTTCCGTTTTAACGAGCGATTACACTTATACATTTTACATCAACATACAATTGAATCGCAGCGCAAGTCCACAAGTTTCGTGTGACAGTTACTCGTTCATATCTTTCGGCAACACAACTATTCATACGGGCAAAGCCCTACAAGTGTTGTGTGTTAACAAGACTTGCTTCTTTATCAAATTTCCCATAAACAATGACGAGACATTCCGGGTAAACTCTAGTGTCTATGTGCCGAAGACCTTTTCTCTCTTCAGGTTATATATAAAAACAAACACATCCTGGAAAAACCCTACCAGTTTCATGGGATACAAAGACCATTGCTGTTCATCACAATACGTAAAACCATGAACGAAGATATCAAGGATAAAACTCTACAAGTATGTCCTTGTCTCGAACTTTTCTCTTCAGGTTAATTATCAAAAAAAGACATTCTGGATAAACCCTACCATGTTGGGTTTGTACAAGACATTGCTTTCATCAATTACTAACATAACGAAGACATTCCGGGGATAAACTCTACAAGTTTCTGTGCTCGAAGGCCTTTTCTCTTCTTCAATGTTTAAAATTATATAAAAAAACACATATCAGGGATAAACCTAACAGTGTTCTTGTGTACAAGGCAATTTACTGTTCACTTTACATGAACGAATGCAACGAGCACATCGGCGAAAAACCCCAATTCTCTCAGTAACAAGCATTAAATCGATCATCAACTTTACAATACAACAATACAACATACGTGAAAACCCCAAGTTTCTTTTGTAAAAGCATTTTTTCTATCATCCTATCTCTCATCAAAAAAATACACCAGATACAATAAGGGGGACCCACGATTCTGGAATCCGATCTCCCCTTTGTGTTGTT
>JAXMNL010000154.1:43058-44689 GCA_035128595.1 Eptatretus atami | reverse complement strand
TGATCGCTGTACAGCATCACCACCCGTACCGGGTACCATGGGGTCGGGACAAGTGGGACCACCACCTCTGGTTTCTGTTGAACCGCCAATGTCAGACGTGCCGGCACCGACTGGGCTAGCGGGTTCGAGGTGTTTACCTGAATCAGTCCTGCCTAAGGAAAACGAACAAGCTTGTCTACCTGGTGCTCTTGATGCTAAAAATGGGACGAGTCCTACTGGTATGTCACCCCTACGTCACCCCTACCGGCGTCGGGGAATCTGACCTGTATCTCCCAGCTGCCCCGTTCTCCTGTCGGATCAGAAGCGGCCCAGTCATTTGGGGATATTGTCTGTTAATCTCTGCCCCATTTAGAGGGAGAAATATTCTGTATTCGATTGGATGCTTGTATCCATTGATTGGGGTTTTATCGTCCGCCCGCTAGCGTGTGACCTGACGTCCGTGCCACGCAATAAAGCAGAGTTGCCGCTTCTCCTTTGTCCGCTGGTTTTGAAACCTACAAATTACGTAAAATCATCAAACCAACATCAAATATAATTTTCCTTGACCCAAAATATGTCGCCAGAGTAGCCTATACTGTGTACATGTAGGCACCCCCCCCCCCGCCTACCATTGAAAGATTAATTTGCAATTGGCCGTCTGCGTGCGACTCGGCCACCACATCGACCCACGCCTCCCCACCGCTTACGGATCATTCGCGTGACCCTCCGGCAACGCCGGGTTCAGTCACGGGTGTCCTTTCGACTCACCACAAGTTCCAATTCGGCCACGCGTAGGATAGGTGTTCGCCAATTCGACCTACCTAAGTACCCACTGGATGGTAAACGCGATTACCTCGCCGCAGGTCGACTCCGGACACGACCGCTTGGCGGCCTTCCTTACTATCGGATAAAAACGGACGAGCGTTACGTCGACCTCACGGTTCATATTATTAACCGCGTTTTGTACCACTACGAAACCCTTACGTGAAGCAGATGGATTCATTAAAGAAAAGACGAAACGAAAACGGAATAACCAGTTCACACTATGCACATTTATTTCCGCGCACACGGATCACACACTATAGCACACGTTAAAGCAAACATCATGTTTTACATCAAATTAACGATTGCACCTATATCACATTGAACAAAGAAATGCAAATATAAAAGGAGTTTCAAACACCGAGACTACACGACAACACGGACCACTGTAACATTACTACCTTCAAGACACGCCCACAACACGCATTCACCTAAGCAAATGAAAAGATCCCTCTCAAAGAAGGATCAGACGGGCCGTGCCTAATGCGGTGGATGAATGAGCGCCAGCCATGAGACCGAAGGTCCTACCTGTCTCGTGCGAGCGCAGAATGTCGCTCACGCGTTCCTGGACATGCTGGTGTAATGGACGGCCCCTTGTCGCACTCTTCCACGGGGAAAAGGGGAATTGATGATCTCTGGGAGGTATGGTTCTTTTGATCCCGCGACGCTGAGCCTCCGTCACCTCAGTGTCGCCTCGCAGCCGTCTGCCCCACCGATCTCGCCCTCAGTCGATTCTGCTCCACCGACACTGCTCATGATACTGACTCCCCCACGATACTCTCACTCCTCGCCACGATAACTGCTCTGAGCTCCTCACTGCGCCGCCTTTT
>JAXMNL010000154.1:30558-38058 GCA_035128595.1 Eptatretus atami | reverse complement strand
ACATCGGACCACTAGCCCGCGTGCCGGCGGACCCACCTCAGCTATACTCACCCATTCGCCAACACGCTCCCAGCACCGTCACACAGCTCCTCCACCCCTCAACATGATAATCAGCCTACATATCACAACAACAATAACGACCTCCCACTTGTCAATTTAACTAACCCAGCTACCTCACTCTACACTGACCCCGGCGTCCATTGGCGGGATCACTACCTCCCAATCACTTCATGCACATGCATCCACATTCGCTCAAATCACCACAAGACCCGTGCCTAACTCACTAACATGTACTCCTCACAACTTTCCTAACACAACATCGCCTGAACTCTGCCATCCTTAAACATACCCCCGCAACTAACTCGTGCTCCACGTCGTCCCTTACACTATGACACGTTCCATTAACACTACTTAGCTAAGCTACGTCCCCTACTACATCATCTCAAAGATCGTCACTGCTCCAAAATCTCTTACCCATACCTAAAAGTCACTACAATCCATTCTACCTACATCACTCCACGGGCTCCATGAGACTCTACCTGCCCGAAGCCGACGATCTAGCAAGCTAACCCTTCCCCCCTAGCATAGTTTCCATCCTTCCCTGTAAAGGGTCTTCAACCCCTGCCATGAAATCTGTTTCACCCCGAAATCGAAGGCTGCTCCGTTAATTTTAATCTATCCAACGTATGCGCAGCACTCAGCGCGGCAACTCCAGCTCCGCGCACGTGCACCTTGCCCCACTCATGCCAGCTGCACGACCTCGTCCTCTTGACATCGGTACCATCCGCAGAGATTACCCTCCTGCTGATTCCAACCCCACGTGCAAGCCATGATCGTCACCCTACGCACCCCCAAAAAAACAACCACACTCCGAGGGCTCCCCACACGAACACATGTGCTCTGCCCGTAAGCTTCACACAAGCCCGCTGGAGAGCCATCCGCGTCCAAACCGCCTTACCTGCCCTAGACTTTGTCCGTCCAGGATCGGCAAATCCACCGCTGCGTTTCCTACCGGGCTCACTCGCAAACGCACACCGTGGGTCTCGTGCGTTGCACAGGCACGGACCGACCGCTCCTGATGGTGAACCCGCGCGGTCCCCAACAGCATTACCAGCCGTCTCTACCCGCTTCTTCCTCTTCGCGTAGTCTCCGTCCACCACGCACACCTGCGTAATGTCACTACGCACAGACTCAACTCCAACACACCTCACATCACACCCGGAGACGCGCTGCCATGCTCACGCTGCCGGCCGACATCTCTTACATCACGAACTCACCAACACGTCTCCACTCACCATACCGCATCTCACACACCTGTGTTAGCACACGCGAGTGCCGTTCCTGCACAACCGCCCTCCACCCACCGTGGTCTTCACGCATCCTGGCTCCCTCCACACACGCGTTTCCCATCACTGCCGCGGCCTTCACACACGGCACGCTGGAAGCACCACTCCCACACATGCCACCAACACACTCACACACGTTCGCTTCCACACACGGCCACACTCACACCATTGCGTGGCACAACTAGCAACGATCCGCTCTCGCACACCCGCCAAAAACACCACACCCCTGCACAACACCACACTGGGATTCGGATCCCCAAGTTCCCGGGGCCTCATACCCCCAAGTCTGCACGTGCACTATCCACAAGCACTCGTCAACCTTCAATCGCCTTGGTCGACCGACCACACCTGGTCGTGATTCGCTCAAAGGGGCTACCCCTCCTCGGTCTGAGCACCAATCACTGCTCACACCGGGTCCCTCCCTTCCGCAGCTCACCCATTATCTCCACTACTTCTGGGTGTGTTCTTTCCTTTAAACCCCTCTTATCATGCCATCTCCTCCTACTTTCTCTAATTCCCCTGGTCTCTATACATTATAATTTCTGTATCTTTCTGAGTTTTTCCATCTCTCTGATTTCAATTTTACTCTTCTCACTTTCAGCATTAATTCAAACTCTATATAGTTTGTTTCTCTCCACTCTCTCCATCATGCTATCCTTACTTTCCATTCATCGTTTTTCATGCCCACTTTCCTTCTGCTTCTTCGCTTTCTCCATTTACCTCCTTGCTTCCCTCCTCCCCTTCATCCAGTTTCCATTGTTTGCTTCAGTTTGGTTAATCTCCTTCTTGTGTTTCAGTAGCTCTGTCTCATTACTCTTCTTTGTTTCTTCTACCTGATCTTCCTCTGCATTTCAGGTTCTTCTTCATGTGCGTTAATTCTCTCTTTTGTTTCATTCCTTTCTTTGGTCTACTTCTTCCACTCCAAGCCTTGCCTTTTCTTTCAAATGGATCAACTCGGCTCATTTCTTTTTGTTCGTATCCATTGTTCCTTCTTACTCCCTTCCAAGTCTCTTGTGTCCTTCATATCTTCCTGTCTCCTTCCATGCTTCATTCCTTGCTCTTCAACTTCTCTCGTATTCCAACCTATGTTTTTCGTATTGTCGTTCAATTTCAAATCATACTCTTTCATTTTTATATCCACATGTCTTTCTTTTCCCTTCGTAATCTCTATTCTTTTCAAACATGATTTCTTTTCCTTCTCTTCCCTTTTCTTCATATTTCCTATTCCACTGTCTTCTTGTCCTCATTCTGTAATCTCGTTATTTCTTTCAAACTGACTGACTTTTCTCCTTCGCTTCCTTTTTTCCATGACCTTCTTGTCCTCATTCTGCAATTCGTGTTTCCTTAAACGTTTACATTCCCTTCTCGTTCTTTCCTCTCTCAACATCCTCAGCTCGTTTACTCAGAAGCTTCTTTTTCCAATTGCCTTTTCATCTTCCGCCACACTCACTTCTTTGCTTCTAATTTTTCAATCTGCTCAGCTGTAGTCTCCTTAACTTCATATCTCCGTTCTGTCTCTTTCCTCTCGTCACATCCTCAGTCGTTTGTGTAATTCAAGCTTTCTTCCAATCCTCTATCTCCCACCACTCCACTTTGCTCTTGGCTCTAATGTTCAATCCTGCTCAGTGTGCTCCTAACGTTCATCTCTTCTTTCCTCTCTTTTACCTCTCTCAGTTCGTTTTAACTCTCTTTCTTTGTTTTAGTGTTCTGCTAACTCAAGCTTTCTTTTAATTCCTTTCTTTCAACGTCCCCAGCTATCTAATTCTTCTCTTGTTTTGTGTTTCTGTTACACTCAGTTTTCTTTCCCATTCTCTTTCTCATCTCCGGACACTCGACCTTCTTTGCTTCTAACTGTTCTCCATCTGCCCTTTGTTTGTTACTCAGCTCTTCCAGTTCCTCGTCCTTTTTACCTCCCGTCCGCTCACAACTCTTCTTCTTCATGTCATTGAATCTTTTCTAACGCCACCTTTTATTTCTTCGTGCAGAACTCGTCAACCCCAATTTAATTTTCCCTCTCGCGTTACAGTCACTTTTTCCCGTGACTCCCACACTTCTCTCCAACACGCTCCCGAATCTATTTTTTCTCACCCGCCTTTCTAACCGGGCCTGACACCGTTTGCACCCCCAGCTCGTATCGCTCCACACGTGGCGTCCGTCATACGCACTTCGCTGTTGTCTGCCTTCATCCCGCTGCAGCATGCCATTTGCTTCGTTCACCCCGCACTTTCTTTTATTTCTTCCTCTTTCGTTGTTTTGTTCCATTTTTTGATGCGTTTCCATCATTTTTCGTTCAATCGTTATTCTTCTCATTCCATTTTTTCTTCCATTCTATCCATTTGCCGTTCATTCTCGTTTGTCATTATCGCTCATTTGCTGCTTCATCTCGCTTATTGCCTGCAAATCATGTTTACCTGGCCACTAAGTGGGTCCGCGCATCGCTTCACCTCAGGCGCGGTCCGCCGGCGATGGAAGACTTACGATGCGGCGAGTGGTGTGTCAATACACCGCGCCTCTGCCGACGCCGCCCATTCGGCCTGGGCTTTCAGTTGTGGGAATGTTCCCGCAACACAATTGCTCCTGCTCGTCGTCACATCCTGGACATGTTCTAACATCAATAAATATACAATTCTACCCCGCGCTCGCCTGAACAGCATCTTATTCCACGTAAGGGTTAATTATCGCTCGTAATTTAGAGGAATCGGGACGCTCCTCTAACCCATGACCGATTCCCTTGTGGAATTTAGCTTGAGCGGGAGGATTTGAATCCCACTCCTGTACACCAGTTTTGCGAATTCGCGGCCGTCGCGTAGGACGATCGCCACGCGACTCGAACCGCGACGCTCGCCCACCGGACGACAATTCAGTCGACCCTCCCGCTAAACGCCGATCCAGCACGAGTGGGCCTTCAACCTCACCACAATCGCTCAATCGCCACCCGCGTAGATAGGTGTCGCTCAAATCGACTACCTAATACCAGCGGATGGTAAACCGGCATCGTACCTCGGCAGGTCGACTCGGACACGAGCGCTTGGCGTCCGTTCTCGTACGTATCGATAATCCGATCGGCGTTATCGTCGACCCGACGCAGATCATTTACGGCGTTTAATTAACCCACTACGAACCCTTTACGTGAAGCAGGATGGAGGTCATTAAAGAAAAGATCGAAGCGAAACGGAAAACAGTTCACACTATGCACATTTTATTCGCGGCACACGATCACACATATAGACACGTAAAACAAACAGAGTATTACATACAAACTATTGCACCTATATCACATTGACCCAAAAGAATTGACATTAAAAAGGAGTTAAACCGACTACCGACACACCGGCACTTATACAGTACTACTTATCAAGACACGGCTCCACAAACGCATTCACACCGATAGCAAGAAAAGACCCCCTCAAAGGCAGGAGTCAGATGACCCGTGGCTAATGCGCGTGGACCTGGATAGTGCAGCCACGACCGAAGGTCCTACCCGCGTCCTCCTTCGACCGACAGAATGCGATGCCGGCGGTCCTGTGCACCCGCTGTGATGTGGACGGGCCCCTTGCGCACTCTCTCAGCCGCTGAAAAGGGCGAATTTTAAGATGCTCTTGCGAGAGTATGGCTGCTTGCTTGGACCCGCCGACGCGACCTCCAGGTCCACCTCAGCTTCCCCTCGCTCCGTCTGCCCCCCACCGATCTCCCTCACCATCTGCTGCACCACCACACTGCCTATACTGACTTGCCCCACGATACTGCTCAACTCACTCGCCCACTATACTGCTCGAGCTCACTCACGCGCGCTCGCCTTTTATCGCGTTCGAAACCCACCCCAATCGCAATTATCGATCCAAACACCTCAGGGCGATCCACGCTCGCCGATCGTGACGGAGACAAAAGGCGTTTGTAAATTCCTGATCCTCAAAAATTGCATTGCATTTTCTCAGGCGCGTCTGATCAGGCCTAGCCGCCCCGCGACTCCTGATTGGGTGGATCAGATTTGGCGTCATTCAATTTCCTATCAATTACTCCTCAGAAACCCCCCATCGCACTCAGATCTTCCGTGTCGTCGCTGAAACAGCTCGACGCTCAGCGCCCACAGTGGTGCGAGGAATGGCCGTAGAAGGGGGAGGGTTTATCGCGGTTCGGATGGCTCATGTGCGTTTGAATCGTAGAGTTTGCTGTAGCTATGAGTGAAGGTAGGTTTTTCTGGGCTGGCCGGTTTTTTTGTTATTTTTGTTCAGTGGGCTCAAAACAAAGTAGAACACGAAAAACGCCTAACTCAAAGGATCGCACCCGATGAACACATTCACATTCCCTCTAATACAATGGTTTGGCTAACTACACACTGTACTAAAAATATATCTCCCGACGACCTTTTGGTGTTTCGAATTCCAGAGACCGTAACCAATAATTCCAACCCATGCGACACCCCATCTTGGATTGGGCTCTCACGAGTTACGCCCGTATTTTGCGAGGGCATGGCTAAATTTTTATTAACCCATCCATAGAAGACAAATCCATGAAAATAAACCCATCTCTCCCACTGTAACGAATGCTGTAACATACCCTACTAGTAGCCATAATGTCAAACAACTAGGTGGAATTTCTAAAGCCTCATTTATCCCATTGACTTAAATTTGAAGAGGTTATTTGCCACATAGATTATGAATTCAACTAGCCAATTATTTGAGGTTCAACCTCGGCCCTAAAGATCCCCGAATACCAAAGCTATTTTCACAAGGCATAAAAAGAATGTGCCTTTACCGGGGTGCCCGCCCCACACTATATAATTTCCTTCTCTTGAAATTCCAACACATTCTGTTTAACTGACACAACCTTCATACACGATGATATAACCAAAGTTTGTCTCATGGCATAAAAAAATCGAAGATCTTGAGTGGAACTTATGGAATCGTTCCATGGTGGGGGCCCCCCAAACCATAGCATTTTTTCTTCTCCCAAACGACACACATACTTCAATGAAACGTACCACACCTTTATACATGTATTAACAAAAGTATTGTTCCACGGAATAATAACAAAACAGTCAGATCCTAAGGGATCTACAGGTGGGTTCTATGATGTATTTTCAGATTCTTCCAGTAGTTTGTGTTTCATTGTCTTTGCAGATAAGAAATGAAAATCTTTTACCAACTCTGCCCAGTTTGCATGAAGAAGATCAATTCAATCCAGAAAATGCCTTCTTTCAGGACAATGAACAAATCCAGCAGCTCTCTTCAACACCACACAAAGTTTTTAACACTGATCAATCAACTCCAAGAAACGAGAAACTTAACAAGTTTCCGTTTTAACGAGCGATTACACTTATACATTTTACATCAACATACAATTGAATCGCAGCGCAAGTCCACAAGTTTCGTGTGACAGTTACTCGTTCATATCTTTCGGCAACACAACTATTCATACGGGCAAAGCCCTACAAGTGTTGTGTGTTAACAAGACTTGCTTCTTTATCAAATTTCCCATAAACAATGACGAGACATTCCGGGTAAACTCTAGTGTCTATGTGCCGAAGACCTTTTCTCTCTTCAGGTTATATATAAAAACAAACACATCCTGGAAAAACCCTACCAGTTTCATGGGATACAAAGACCATTGCTGTTCATCACAATACGTAAAACCATGAACGAAGATATCAAGGATAAAACTCTACAAGTATGTCCTTGTCTCGAACTTTTCTCTTCAGGTTAATTATCAAAAAAAGACATTCTGGATAAACCCTACCATGTTGGGTTTGTACAAGACATTGCTTTCATCAATTACTAACATAACGAAGACATTCCGGGGATAAACTCTACAAGTTTCTGTGCTCGAAGGCCTTTTCTCTTCTTCAATGTTTAAAATTATATAAAAAAACACATATCAGGGATAAACCTAACAGTGTTCTTGTGTACAAGGCAATTTACTGTTCACTTTACATGAACGAATGCAACGAGCACATCGGCGAAAAACCCCAATTCTCTCAGTAACAAGCATTAAATCGATCATCAACTTTACAATACAACAATACAACATACGTGAAAACCCCAAGTTTCTTTTGTAAAAGCATTTTTTCTATCATCCTATCTCTCATCAAAAAAATACACCAGATACAATAAGGGGGACCCACGATTCTGGAATCCGATCTCCCCTTTGTGTTGTT
>JAXMNL010000153.1:109672-125518 GCA_035128595.1 Eptatretus atami | reverse complement strand
GCTAAATCGTCAAGGTGTGACAGCGGCTTCACACTTCGATGTCTAGTGCGGTTATGATTTGAATCGTCGACCACAGCCTATGAATAGCCTACGCCACGTGAACGTGGGCGATACGCTGCCGCGCGCTATGCATAAGTTAGACTATCGTTGGGCATAGGTTGTGAACACAACACGCTCAGCATTCGTTGGTATATCAGTTTATGCTATATTGTGATTAAAACGTTTCCTGTGTACGTTTACTAATTACGTTATGCATATACGTTCCATACACGTTATATACGTGCCCAAACAAAAACATCAATAGTTCAGCGTACACCAGGGTTTTACATACATTTTGAGACCTTGCCATACGCTGGCTAAAACATCAAGGTGTGGAAGGGCTTAACACCGAGGTTCCTCCTGGAAGCCTTTGAAGAAGTGATCACCGAGTCACCCATGTTTATATTCAACACGTGTATCTTCAGCTCTTTGAAATTTTGATGAGAACAACATAGGTTGAGAATTGTTGTTCAATTTGAGTGAATTTGAACTCATCCAAGCTCTCACATCCTGGTTGTAGGGTTCAAGTCTCCAAAGGCTATTCACATCGTTCTGGTCAGGGTGGAAGATACATAAACTGGACATCATCAACTGGATCACATGAAACTGCATAGCGGTCATAATTACCCATCACTGAAAGCATGGGGGAAGACTTACTGCTGTTTGTTGTGGGGTTTGTTTCCACAATTCGTGCCCCAATTTTTAATGGTACCCCAGACCTGTATCTGTAACATCATGTTCTGTGACATCACACCTTTCCTGAACTCCCAATTTCCGAGCTGTATCTCGGAGCCGGCTGTGACTTTCGGAATGGAATTTTGCAATAATAATATGAATGAAACAATGCATGGTTGACATAATTTTTTCCTTGACCTAATTTTAAGGTCATGACATAATTACAGACATTTTAACATTTTCACCATTAACTCCACGAAGGTTTGTCCAAACAGAACGAAGTTGCCTTCTGTAGATATCCGAGAGCAAGGTGTGTTTACAACTCGAATGACCGACCCATCTCTAAATGGTGAAGAATCAGGTAAAAACTCGAGGAGCCACATCCGCACCCACATTCAGAATCTTCAAGCCTGAAAATTTGGGACAAAAGTGAAGATGTTCTTTGGAAAAAATTTAAACTTTTTTTTTGATCAATCAATTAATTGATTAATTACTTGATTATTATAGTTACATTATTTATATGTTATATTTCTCCTCCTGGCAATAGCCCAGGCTCGTTTTGAGCTTGGAAGCTGATATTTGGACTCGACAGTGAACAAGTGATTTGCTATCAAGAAGTATTTTCGAGATAGAGAGAGAGAGGAAAGAGAGAGAGAGACAGAAGAGAGAGAGAGAGAAAAGAGAGGAGAGAGAGAGAGAGAGGAGAGGAGAGAGAGAGAGGAGAGAGAGAGAGAGAGAGAGAGAGAGAGGAAGAGAGAAAGAGAGAAGAAAAACACCAACAGTAGAGTTGAAGCCAAGATGGAGGAAGGCTTGCACAAACAATGGCTGCATAGAGGAATGGGGGGCAGGAGAGGATGGATGGAGTGGACAAGATGGATGCGACTGAAGTCACTGCAAAATTCCACGCCAAACGAACCGAAAACATTTCTTTCCCTATACACACCGTACGTACGTGTACGTTCCTTTTGTGAGTTTAAAAATGGCCGCCACTAGTGTGTGAGGGCTTCATGGTTGTGTGCACGTGAATGGGCGACCCTCGATCCAGTCAGTATCATACAGATCCAGTGTCGGAAACACAAAGCAAGAGTTTCAAACACCCTTCCCATGTCCTTTTCTCAACACTGTATTATAATAAAGAAAATCAATTTGTATACATGGCGATTGTAGGTGACGAAAGGTGGTTGGTAAGAATAAAAAGTTTTTATATATATTATATTTTTTTTTACCAAACATGGTAATAACGTTTTTGAGATGTTGTCAGTGACACAAACTACACCAGAATACCAACATTTTTTTTTTTTGTATACCTTGTCGAGGCTCGTATGAGAGCTAACACACAACGCACAGCAAGGGGGCATGAGACAAGAGGGGCGGAGTGGAAGGGACAAAACAGTGGGGAACAGACACATTAGGTGAACTGTGGAAGGGAGAGGGATGGGGATGGGACGGGGAACATGGAAGAGAAGATGGACATTACAGGGACTTTCAGGAAGGAAAGCAGGGGAATTGAAGGAAGTGGGCTTGGGTGGATTATCGGGGTAGAAAAGATCGAGGATTTGGATGGGGATGATAAGAGGTGGTGGTGAACAGCTGTTTTGAAAGACTGGAGGAAGAATGGGAAAGAATAGAGTGAGGGAGTTTATTCCAAAGGCGGGAAAAAAGAGGAATGAAAGAGTGAAGGTGAGCAGTGGTTCGTGATTTTGGTAGTTTTACCAGAAGGGGTTGTTGGCGGACCTTGAGCGCCCTGTGGAAATGTGGTGGGAAAACGCAGAGAGAGCAAGGGGGGGGGCAAGGCTGGAGAGGAGTCGGTAGAAGACAGAAAGACCACCGACCAACCTGCGGTGATTGATGAGAGGCCCAAAGACTCAGCTTCATTGCGGGAGATGCCGATGATCCTAAATGCCCTGGTTTCGACAGCGTGAAGCCGAGAAAGGTGGGAGGCAGGAGCACCAGCCCAGAGGGAGAGCAGTACTCATCAGGCTACGGACAAAAGCTTTGTAAGTGGTCAGGAGCTCAAGAGGGCCGAGGAAGGACTTTGCACGACGGAGGATTCCCAGTGGCGACTGGCTTTTGAGGCGAGGTTGGAAATGTGACTTTCCCAGGAAAGGTCATGGCAGATAGTGAGACGAGAAGCTTGAAAGAAAAGACTTCTCCAGAGGATTGTTGAGAAAGTGGATGGGGGGGTTTCTAAACGGTCCTTTCGAAGAGACACAGTGAGAGTGTGAGATTTGTCTGGATTGAAAGACATGTTCCACGTGTTGGACCAGTTTGTGATTTTATCCAGATCTGCATGAGCGAAGAAGCTGCTGCTTGCCGGTCTGAGGGATGACAGATGGTACGGCAAGGGTGGAGTCATCGGCAAAGGATATAGAGGATTTTCCAGAGAGTCGGAGAGATCATTGATGAAAACCAGAAAAAGAACAGGGCCCAGAACGATACCTTGAGGAACTCCAGCCTGCACAGGAAGAGGGGATGAAAGAATCCATTTAGGGCCACACGTTGACGCACAGAGAGGAAGTCTGCGAGCCATGAGTGGAAATGGCCTTGGATACCATGGGAAGAGAGTTTGGTGAGTAGTGCAGGGTGCCAGACTGTGTCAAAAGCACGTGATTGTCCAGGGATACGGCTCGGATTTCCTGTCTGGCATTGAGGACCTCCATCCATTGATGGAGAGACAGAAGCAGCATATCCCGGTAGAGTGACCTGGTCTGAAACCAAATTGATGATCGGAAATCAAGCCATTGGAGAAGAGGAAGGATTTCATGTCTGAAGCGATGATGGATTCCATAACCTTGCTCATGATTGGGAGAAGGCTGATTGGTCTGTAGTTACAGGGATCTGTTTTTGCACCTTTTTATGCAGGGCAGTGATGTTAGCACATTTCCAAGCATATGACAGATGACCTTGAGCAAATGAGAGGTGAATAGACCAGAGAGTGGGTGAGCAAGAGCAGAAGAGCAGGTTTTAGGACATGTGGGCTGATGCCGTCTTGATCGGTTGCAGAATCTGAGTCGAGGTTTGACAGCAAACTCTCCACCTTGTTAGGAGAAAAGGACACAGAGTCCAGGGACAGTTGGGTGCGACTGGTAAGGTGGGGTAGAGAAAGTGATGGGTTTAGGACACAAGAATTAGCTGCAAACACCGAGTTTAGACATTCAGCTTTATCACGTGCGTATCAGCAGTGCGGCCATTTGAGGTAGGGAGGGATGGAGGGGAACATACACCAGAAACAGATTTGATTAAACGCCACCAGGATTTTGAGGAGGGGAGAGGTTTGAGAGTTCAGACTTGAGATGAGAAAGGTGTTGTTTTCTGGCTCTCCTGAGGGTAGAAACACACTTGTTCCGAGCTTTGTGGAAGGAACTGAGATTGCCCCAGTTGGGTTTGCTTTCCATGAGGCAAAGGCAAGTTGTTTCAGGACAACTGCCTCCCACAAGCTTCAGTAAACCAAGGGCGGGAGGAAGGGTAGGACAACTGAAACGAGAGGGGATAATCTGTGCATGAGGGAGAGCAAGTTTCTTTGAAAGAATTCCCAGGATGAGTTGATGTTTGAGAAAGTAGTGATAGGAGACCAGTCTGTAAGTTTGATGGCTGCAGGAGACCCTGCCAGTCGGCTTGAGTGAAATGCCGACTCGACGGCGGTGAGGTGGTTCTCTGATAATAGCCAGAGAGATGTCCACTTTGACAAGGACGTGGTCAGAAGAACCGATTGGAGCGGAAGAAGAGCAGCAGATATTGTCAGGGAAATTTGTCAAATCAGATCCAGAAGAGATGGAGTACCATTGGTTGAGATCCGGGTCGGGAAGTTGACCGATTGAGTCAGTCCCAATGAGTCGAAGAAAGCTTTTGCTGAGGTGCCATGACAGGTGAGAGAGGTACCCACACCGAGCCAACTGGCGTGATGACAATTGAAGTCACCACATAAGAGGAAGAGAGAGTTTGGATGAGAAGAAAGAAGATGGTCCATGTTTTCGGATAGGAGGTGTAGATGGAGTCATCACTGTTAGGTGGACGGTACAGTACACATATAAACATGAGGTGGGAGTGGAGGGGAAGCCGTAGCCAGAGGTATTCCTGGGGGTGTGGGGGAGTGAGAGCAGTGCATGGAGAGTGAGGAATAGAGTCTTTGATGAAGAGAGCAACACCTCCACCAGACGAGGCTCAGGTCTGTCATACCGGAGGAGGGAGTAACCGGGGAGAGATACTTGGAGGTCAGACACGTCTTGGGAGAGGAAAGTTTCTGTTCGGCAGATTATGTCTGGTTTGTCAGTGGCAGCCTGTATGGAAAGACCTGAAAGGTTTGAGCGAAGGCCCCGGGTATTTGAGGTCCACACTTTTAATGAAGAGGTAGGGGAGGAGGCTTTGGGTGCAGGGGGTGGGGGGGGAGGGTAGGACAAGGGACGAGGGGGGAGGTCAGGAGGGTTGTTGAAAGAGTGTGGGGTATTGTAGAATAGCTAGGGAGGGGCCGAATGAGGAGGAGAAAAGGCTCTGTGGTGCTGGGGAGAGGGGGGACAAGAGAGGGGGAAGAAGGCAGTTGAGGATTTGAGGAGGTGGAGTGAAGAGATGGAGGTGAGAGGGCAGTGGAGGGAGGCAGCTTGGTGGATGAGAGGGGGGCAACTTTGAGAAGGATGAGTGAGGGGGATGAAAGGTGAGGGGGAATTTTTGAGAGAGGTGAGGGAGGGTTGGAGGGAGAAGAGTGGGATGGTTGCTTTGAGAGTGAGAGAGAGGGGTGAGGGGGGTGAGTTGGCACTGAAGTTGGAAAAAAAGAATGGTTGATGGAAAGCGAACATCCATAGCAAACTGTGGTTTTTAAAAGTTTTAGGTCAGAGATGCGATTTAACACAATTCTTGATGGATGCAATGAAGGCGAATTCAGAGAATGGAGAGAAGACCGCTGTAATAGTTGGATTTTTTAGGCAAGGAATGAAGGAGAGGTCGAAATGAGAGCAGTCTGTTAAAATAGCAGAAGAGTAGTGCATTATGAAACAGTAAAGAGTACCACATGTGTGAGAGAGGAAGATGAAGCATTATAAGATCGTTTTTGTTGTTAATATTAATGTTTGAGAGAGTTTTCAACAGATTAGGTCATGGAAGTGTTGTAGAAAAAATGGAGGAAGAAGACGAGGAGGAAGATAAGAGGAAGAAGAAGAAGCAGAATCGGGAGAAGGTTAGCGTGTCGTTGTTGTTGTTGTTGTTGGGTATTTATTTTTATTTTTTTTTTTTGAGAAAAGAAATAGAGATTAGTTGGGAGAATGGGGGACGTTAGGAAAGTGGGGAGATAGAAATTGAAGGTAATGGGAGAAAGAACAAAACAACAACAAAAAAAACGATCGAACACCGAGTGGAACCGGTAGGCCTCAAGCCTAGGCCAAGGCCTAGGCTCAAACACCCGGTAAGAACGTCCACAAAAAACTCACAAAATAGCACGATTTTTGAAACAAAACCGAACGAGGAACACACAGTAACATGTAGGTGAGAAAATTAAACAGTTTAAAACGGGACAAATAACGACCGGAAACTTAATTTGAGAACGTCAGCAGAGAGCCCCTAAGGAGACTCTCGTCGCTCCAAACCCGGAACCGGATTGAGATCGTCATTTGTTGAACAGCCGGTCTTGTAGCTTTCAGAATCATCTCAAATGTTTACTTTCCGTTCCAGTCGAAGTACGGACTCATCTCAACGATCGTGAAGCACGAAACGAGCGGAGATCAATCGAAATACGTGGACAGGAGCTGACGGACGAGTCACTTCCTGTGTCTGTGCTCGGCATTGTGTCCACCACAGGCTTTCTTGGCCTTTCTGACGACATCTCTCGGTGGGTCAAACTTATGACCCGGGGTTTTGCAGAAGAAGTTGGTTTCGCGAGTGATGAGAAAAACAGGTGACCTCATTTGACAAGCACACTCGGAAACAAGTCTTGTTTACAAACTTGTGAGAAGACTCGTTCCTCTCGCATTACTGTGAGGCAGGGCTAATCCGTGCCGAACTACTGCAAACAGAACGCACATCATCGCCTGCCTCACCGTCTTCCCTTCTCATCAACGATATCCCAGCCACAAATTACCCTTCCAAATCCAAACCGTCATCAAAATGAATGAAATGTGATCTACGATCGGTTCGATGCGTATTAAAGAACTTTTATCAAAGTTTTATTCACTTATTTCGTTTACAGGTGTCACCTGGATGTGTGTGACGTCACATTCACTGCAAATGGTGTCTTGACAAGAAGCAGCGGAATTGCCTGGGGTGTATTCTGTGAGCAGGCGGCTTGCTTGATTCAAAGCGCAAGCAAGCATCCAACGGAACAGAGTGCTTGGCACCGCTTAACAAGATGCGGTCTCCATGGAAACAATGCGTGAGAGGTATTCCAGCGAAAGCTGTCCGCGCCGTTGTTTTCAGGTTGACTCAATCCTTTTATGACAACTTCCCCGATCGGATTTATTGTGTTAGCAGCGGCTACAGAGTATGAGGAAGAGGGAAAGAAAGAGAAATAAATGGGGAGCCAGAAGGAGGAGCCCACTACCAAGCTTATCTATACATCCTAACATTGTGCATTTTTTTTTGGGGGGGGGGGGCTGGGGGTAAATTTACAACAGAAGGAAATATTTACTGATTAGGTAAATTGATAAAATACCTCTTGTTACATCGAATTGCAGAGCTGCAACAAAGAACACCAAAAATACATGATATCATGTACTCCTCGGGAACCGCAATCACGAATATTAAGCTGTGATTGTAAGCCATGACGTGTAATCCGTAGCAGGGTCAGGTTTTTTTTTTCCCACACGCTGTTCTACTGTACCATATACGAATAATTTGAAAGTACCAGAATAATTAACATTATTTTGCTTAGTTTTAATTCCATTTATACCTTTCATAACACATCTTTCCAAATGAAACGCAGTGTTTGTCGGTTGTGTGCCTCAGACACTCCTTCCAGAGCTTCCTGTTGTTGAGGACCTGCTGGAAAGCAAGAACGGCGGGTATTCCTTTGTCTCGTGTGTTTCAAACAAGCTGTTAAATCCGTACGTTTCACGTATAAAGTATTACAAATGTTTCGGATATTTTATTAACTCGATGTAATACGTACGTACGCCATCTATTAATACGTACGTGTTGAGGGGAAAACAAAGGAGAAATTAAAAATTGTTCAAAGGAAGGGTGATGACTGGGGTGTTCCACTTTTGCAAAAGTATTTGCAGGATGAAGCACTATGTGCCTATCGATTCCACGAGTGAAGTTAGGTGATCGACCAAAGTTTGAAAAATTTTCCCGCCTTTTTTGACCGCGGGCCGGCATTTTGAAATTTCAGGAAAAATCCATATTTTTGGAAATAATATTGATTTTTGAATATTTAAAAAAATATATTTCTCTGTGTTTAGATGCCGAATGCACTTCAGTAGGCACCATTATGATAGTAAGTACCCGTAAATTTATTCACAACTTTGCCCACATTTTGAGAATGGTCAATTTTGGAATTTCACTGTTATTCTCTCTTTCTGTTATTCATTTTGTCTGTTGTGTCCTGATGCGTTCTATGTTCTCGCTCCTCCATGAGCCTCAACTCTGAAACAAAAGTGGATGAGAAAGATCTGGAAGTTCAAAAGTCCGTCATGTTTGCGTATGTATAAATAGATCGTTTACGCACAAAACGTTCCTTTCTCCGTTGATCGACGTAGGCTCATGGAGGGCTTGCCATTGCTGTACATCACATGCGGGAGAAAGACATTAATAGATGTCAATGTACTTTTACAATAATTACAAAGGTGGGATTTGAACCTGGATTTACCTGTATCAGGAGCCAGGTATTCAGATGAGAACACTGAATCGCTCTGCTTGTGAAACATCAGTCGTAGTTATATAAACATCGTTCTTTGTATTAGGAAGGTGTGGACCGGCAGGATGTGCCAGGGTTTCCCTCCTGTAACCACGTGACTTCGTGTACGGACTCTTCCTCTTCCTTGCCTTCCACTTTCCAATCCCATTTTATCGTGAAGGTGTTCACCAATCACCTTCACGATTTTTTTTTTCTTCCAACTCTTCATTTACTCTGCCCCCCCCCTCCCCCTCTTCCACAATCCTCAAAAACAAAACGGTCTCTTAAATTGCTTTCGACGAAATGTGAAGTGGGATGGGGCGGTAGGGTGCATCAAACGCCCCCTTTTTTGCGAGAGTTTGAAAAAACATAACGGCGATAGGACAGGTGTGTTCGAATACATGAAAAAACATTTCTCATTTTTTTCAGAATTTTCGGTCATCATCTTGGGGTCCACATCGGGGTCAAAGTTCAGGCACGCAGCTCCTGCGCATTTTTCAGAATAACGGGGTGCTTACACTTCCAGCTGTAAGTCCTGAGTTTATTGTATTTATTTTGAAATGAATGGACTAGAACTGCATTCGGTGGACAGCCTGAGATCCCTGATCTTCTTCGGCATCTCATCCATGTTATCATGTCGGGCCATCCATGTTATCAAGAATCCAGTCGAAATGCAGAATTCATCTGCGAGCCCCTTTCAAACCGCCGAGGATAAAAGTGCATCAACTCACCGGTATAGCCTGCCGTTGGCTTCAGATCTTGGGTCTTTAGTTCAAGCCCATGTTTTTCGTTGAATTAACACCGGGTGGATGATTGGAAAGTCATTCGTAAAGGCCCTGTCACACTTGACGATTTAGCCAGCGTATGCCTGACGTATGCAAAATTTGGCTAAAACGCTGGCAACGTCAATAGTTATGGGTACGTTTGTATACGTTAAGAGCACGCGGCATACATCGTAGTACGCTGGCATACGTCGTAGTACGCTGGCATACGTCGTAGTACGCCGAGGTGTTAGACAAATTTTCCATGCTTGAAATTTTTCGACGTATGCCAGCGGATGACTCACACGTTCCGCATAATGCTGGCCATAAGTTGAGGCACTTACGCGATCGTTGACACACGTCGGCACACGTTACTTGTAAGTTACTCATAAGTCGAAACACGTCGAGTATGTTTAGCGTACCGAAACTTATTTCAACCTATGGTAACGTGTTGTAGGCACGTTAGGCGATCGTTGACACACATTACTTGTACGTTACTCATAAGTCAAAACACGTCAATGTAATGGTTAGCGTCAGTGTTCCAGACTCCCTGGTTTTTTTTTTTTCTCGGTATGACGGCGATGTTAACACTTCGATTTCTAGTGCGGTATAATATAATTAATTAATAGGCTGCCGCTCAACGATTTAAATCATAACCCACAGAAATCGAAGTGTCAAAATCAAATCATACCGAAGAAAAAAAAAACAAAAAAAAAAACAGGGAGTCTGGAACACTGACGCTAACCATTACATTGACGTGTTTCGACTTATGAGTAACGTACAAGTAACGTGTGTCGACGTGTGTCAACGATCCGTAGCGTGCCTACAACTTATGCCAGCGTATGCGGAATGTGTGTCATACGCGAGTACGTCGAAAATTTTCAACATGCTGAAAATTTCTCGACGTACTCGGCGTATGACGACGTATATGCCAGCGTACTACGACGTATGCCAGCGTGCTCTTAACATTACAAAACTTACCCATAACGATTCGATGTGTGCCAGCTTGGTTCGCAAATTTTTCATACGTCGGCATACGCTGGCTAAATCGTCAAGGTGTGACAGCGGCTTCACACTCGATGTCAGTGCGGTTATGATTTGAATCGTCGAGCCGCAGCCTATGAATAGCCTACGCCACGTGATCGTCGGCATACGCTGCGCGCGCTATGCATAAGTAGACTATCGTTGCAAGGTTGTGAACGCCGACAACACGCTCAGCATTCGTTGGTATAAGTTATCTATATGTGATTAAAACGTTCTGTGTACTACAATACGTTATGCATACGTCCAACACGTTATTATATGCCCAAAACTTAAAAAAACTCAATAGTTCAGCGTACGCCAGCGTTTTACATACATTTTGAGACCTTGCCATAGCTGGCTAAAACGTCAAGGTGTGACAGGGCCTTAACACCGAGGTTCCTTCGGAAGCCTTTGAAGAAGTGATCACCGAGTCGCCCATGTTTATATTCAACACGTGTATCTAGCTCTTTGAAATTTTGATGAGAACAACATAAGTTGAGAATTGTTGTTCAATTTGAGTGAATTTGAACTCATCCAAGCTCTCACATCCGGGTTAGGTTTCAATCTCCAAAGGCTATTCACCTCGTTCTGGTCAGGGGTGGAAGATACATAAAGCTGGACATCATCAGCTGGATCACATGAAACTGCATAGCTGTCATAATTACCCATCACTGAAAGCATGGGGAAGACTTACTGCTGTTTGTTGTGGGGTTGTTTCCACAATTCGTGCCCCCAATTTTTAATGGTACCCCAGACCTGTATCTGTATACATCATGTTCTGTGTACATCACACCTTTCCTGAACTCCCAATTTCCGAGCTGTGTCTCGGAGCCGGCTGTGACTTTCGGAATGGAATTTTGCAATAATAATATGAATGAAACAATGCATGGTTGACATAATTTTTTCCCTTGACCTAATTTTAAGGTCATGACATAATTACAGACATTTTAACATTCCATGTTATCATGTCGGGCCATCCATGTTATCAAGATTTGGAAAGAAGCACAGAATTGAGACATTCGGTCTTCTCATGAGCAGAGCTGGCGATGGTGCCACTTGAAGAGATAGAAGGAGTGGCAGAGGAGCATCCACCAGAGACAGACTTGACAAGGTGCCACCAGTTTTTAGAGGAGGGAGCCAAGTTTTTAAAGTTAATTATTGAGGTTTGGACAGATGTTGAGGTTCTCCTGGAGTGGACACAGAAAGTTGATTGTTGTGGACTTTTTGGAAAGCAATGAAATTGCTCTCGATCGGATTTGCTTTCTCGGAAGAGAATCCAAGTCGCTTCAGAGCAACTACCTCACCATGAGATTCAGTGGATGGGAAGAAGGGTCAGATGATTGATTAACTACTCTGTGCATGACAGAGAGACTGCAGGTGTCTGTGGAGGAATTATCAGGCTGAGTTAACATCAGGGGCAGTAGATATGGGAGACCAGCCCTGAAGAGAGATGTCTGCTTGCTGTCCCTGCCAATCTGCTCGCCGGCATTGAGGCAGCCAGAGAGAGAATAGCCAGAGAGATGTTGACTCTCACAAGCACATGATGAGTGTTTGAGAGATAATATTGACTGAAGGAATCTCTGACAGAGAACCAACATCTGCATATTAAAGAAAAGCGAGTCATTGACTGTATAATGTAACAATATAAAATAGCTTGGATTTTCTCCCCAAATAAACAAATTGGTTTTTGTTTTGCAAATTCCAAAGAAGAAATGTAAAGATTGATGAAAATTTTGAGACAAATACAAAACACATGCACTCTTCGCATAAACGGGCACGACGGGGTTTTTTGTATACATAGTCGAGGCTCATGGAAGAGCTTGTGCTGGTACACTGAACGGAACAGGATACATCAGGACAAAATGAACAGCAGAGAGAGAGAGAGAGAGAGGGAAGCAAAGAGAGAGAGAGAGAAAAAAAGAGAGAGAGAGAGAGAGAGAGAGAGAGAGAGAGAGAGAGAGAGAGAGGAAGGAGAAGAGAAAGAGAAGGAGAGAGAGGAAACACCAACAGTAGAGTTGAAGCCAAGATGGAGGAAGGCTGCACAAACAATGGCTGCATAGAGGAATGGGGGGCAGGAGAGGATGGATGGAGTGGACAAGATGGATGCGACTGAAGTCACTGCAAAATTCCACGCCAAACGAACCGAAAACATTTCTTTCCCTATACACACCGTACGTACGTGTACGTTCCTTTTGTGAGTTTAAAAATGGCCGCCACTAGTGTGTGAGGGCTTCATGGTTGTGTGCACGTGAATGGGCCGACCCTCGATCCAGTCAGTATCATACAGATCCAGTGTCGGAAACACAAAGCAAGAGTTTCAAACACCCCTCCCATGTCCTTTTCTCAACACTGTATTATAATAAAGAAATCAATTTGTATACATGGCGAGTTGTAGGTGACGAAAGGTGGGTTGGTAGAATAAAAAGTTTATATATATATATATATTTTTTTACCAACATGGTAAAACGCTTTTTGAGATGTTGTCAGTGACACAAACTACACCAGAATACCAACATTTTTTTTTTTTTTGTATACCTTGTCGAGGCTCGTATGAGAGCTAACACACAACGCACAGCAAGGGGGCATGAGACAAGAGGGCCGGAGTGGAAGGGACAAAACAGTGGGGAACAGACAAATTAGGTGAACTGTGGAAGGAGAGGGGATGGGGATGGGACGGGGAACATGGGAAGAGAAGATGGACATTACAGGGACTTTCAGGAAGGAAAGCAGGGGAATTGAAGGAAGTGGGTTGGGTGGATTATCGGGGGTAGAAAAGATCGAGGATTTGGATGGGGGATGATAAGAGGTGGTGGTGAACAGCTGTTTTGAAAGACTGGAGGGAGAATGGGAAAGAATAGAGTGAGGGAGTTTATTCCAAAGGCGGGAAAAAAGAGGAATGAAAGAGTGAAGGTGAGCAGTGATTCGTGATTTTGGTAGTTTTACCAGAAGGGGTTGTTGGCGGACCTTGAGCGCCCTGTGGAAATGTGGTGGGGACAATCGCAGAGAGAGCAGGGGGGGGGGGCAAGGCTGGAGAGGAGTCGGTAGAAGACAGAAGACCACCGACCAACCTGCGGTGATTGAGTGAGAGGCCCAAAGACTCAGCTTCATTGCGGAGATGCCGATGATCCTAAATGCCCTGGTTTCGACAGCGTGAAGCCGAGAAAGGTGGGAGGCAGGAGCACCAGCCCAGAGGGGAGAGCAGTACTCCATCAGGCTACGGACAAAAGCTTTGTAAGTGGTCAGGAGCTCAAGAGGGCCGAGGAAGGACTTTGCACGACGGAGGATTCCCAGTTGGCGACTGGCTTTTGAGGCGAGGTTGGAAATGTGACTTTCCCAGGAAAGTCATGGCAGATAGTGAGACGAGAAGCTTGAAAGAAAAGACTTCTTCCAGAGGATTGTTGAGAAAGTGGATGGGGGGTTTCTAAACGGTCCTTTCGAAGAGACATAGTGAGAGTGTGAGATTTGTCTGGATTGAAAGACATGTTCCACGTGTTGGACAGTTTGTGATTTTATCCAGATCTGCATTGAGCGAAGAAGCTGCTGCTTGCCGGTCTGAGGGATGACAGATGGTACGGCAGAGGGTGGAGTCATCGGCAAAGAGATATAGAGGATTTTCCAGAGAGTCGGAGAGATCATTGATGAAAACCAGAAAAAGAACAGGGCCCAGAACGATACCTGAGGAACTCCAGCCTGCACAGGAAGAGGGGATGAAAGAATTCCATTTAGGGCCACACGTTGACTGCGACAGGAGAGGAAGTCTGCGAGCCATGAGTGGAAATGGCCTTGGATACCATGGGAAGAGAGTTTGTGAGTAGTGCAGGGTGCCAGACTGTGTCAAAAGCACGTGATGTGTCCAGGGATACGGCTCGGATTTCCTGTCTGGCATTGAGGACCTCCATCCATTGATGGGAGAGCAGAAGCAGCATATCCAGGGTAGAGTGACCTAGTCTGAAACCAAATTGATGATGGAAATCAAGCCATTGGAGAAGGAAGGATTTCATGTCTGAAGCGATGATGGATTCCATAACCTTGCATGATTGGGAGAAGGCTGATTGGTCTGTAGTTACAGGGATCTGTTTTTGCACCTTTTTTATGCAGGGCAGTGATGTTAGCACATTTCCAAGCATATGACAGATGACCTTGAGCAAATGAGAGGTGAATAGACCAGAGAGTGGGTGAGCAAGAGCAGAAGAGCAGGTTTTTAGGACATGTGGGCTGATGCCGTCTTGATCGGTTGCAGAATCTGAGTCGAGGTTGACAGCAAACTTCCACCTTGTTAGGAGAAAAGGACACAGAGTCCAGGGACAGTTGGGTGCGACTGGGTAAGGTGGGTAGAGAAAGTGATGGGTTTAGGACACAAGATTTAGCTGCAAACACCGAGTTTAGACATTCAGCTTTATCACGTGCCGTATCAGCAGTGCGGCCATTTGAGGTAAGGGAGGGATGGAGGGGGAACATACACCAGAAACAGATTTGATTAAACGCCACCAGGATTTTTAGGAGGGAGAGAGGTTTGAGAGTTCAGACTTGAGATGAGAAAGGTGTTGTTTTCTGGCTCTCCTGAGGGTAGAAACACACTTGTTCCGAGCTTTGTGGAAGGAACTGAGATTGCCCTCAGTTGGGTTTGCTTTCCATGAGGCAAAGGCAAGTTGTTTCAGGACAACTGCCTCCCACAAGCTTCAGTAAACCAAGGGCGGGAGGAAGGGTAGGACAACTGAACACGAGAGGGGATAAATCTGTGCATGAGGGAGAGCAAGTTTCTTTGAAAGAATTCCCAGGATGAGTTGATGTTTGAGAAAGTAGTGATAGGAGACCAGTCTGTAAGTTTGATGGCTGCTAGGAGACCCTGCCAGTCGGCTTGAGTGAAATGCCAGACTCGACGCGGGTGAGGTGGTTCTCTGATAATAGCCGAGAGATGTCCACTTTGACAAGGACGTGGTCAGAAGAACCGATTGGAGCGGAAGAAGAGCAGCAGATATTGTCAGGGAAATTTGTCAAAATCAGATCAGAAGAGATGGAGTACCATTGGTTGAGATCCGGGTCGGGAAGTTGACCGATTGAGTCAGTCCCAATGAGTCGAAGAAAGCTTTTGCTGAGGTGCCATGACAGGTGAGAGAGTACCCACACCGAGCCAACTGGCGTGATGACAATTGAATCACCACATAAGAGGAAGAGAGAGTTTGGATGAGAAAAAGAAGATGGTCCATGTTTTCGGATAGTGAGGTGTAGATGGAGTCATCACTGTTAGGTGGACGGTACAGTCACATATAAACATGAGGTGGGAGTGGAGGGGAAGCCGTAGCCAGAGGTATTCCTGGGGGTGTGGGGGAGTGAGAGCAGTGCATGGAGAGTGAGGAATAGAGTCTTTGATGAAGAGAGCAACACCTCCACCAGGACGAGGCTCAGGTCTGTCATACCGGAGGAGGGAGTAACCGGGGAGAGATACTTGGGAGTCAGACACGTCTTGGGAGAGGAAAGTTTCTGTTCGGCAGATTATGTCTGGTTTGTCAGTGCAGGCCTATCTCTCTCTTT